>JAUMHE010000061.1:9291537-9310236 GCA_032359235.1 Enteromius mattozi
CCGACTTCAAAATGGCCACCATGGTCACCACCCATCTTGAAAAGTTTCCCCCCTCACATATACTAATGTGCCACAAATAGGAAGTTAATATCACCAACCATTCCCATTTTATTAAGGTGTATCCATATAAATGGCCCACACTGTATATTCAATTAATGAATTGTTGTTTGGTTGCCTCCTTCCAAATATTTAACCAATCATAGTCTTAAGAAACCATAAAAGTCAGTCCTTTGGTGTCTTATTAGCACGCCAATAAACACATTTGTGCTTAAGGCAACATGTGAAGGGAAACTATCCAATTTAGCCAAGAATATTGATGAAATAAAGATAAAGGCCATAAAGATGGACGAAAAGGTGATTAGATGTTAGAGATAATGGCATTCTCCATTCATGTATAAATGTTTATAATGGATCATAATTGGCATTTGATCATGGGAGATTTGTTCCATTAATTTACTGTTGTAAAAAGTCTTTAATATTTGGAGCAATTATATCACACCATTCACTGCAGAGATTATTGTAAGATATTATGTTTTTTTTTTTGTTTTTTTCCCATTTAAATTTATTATTATCACGGACAGTTAGACTATTAATAAACTAAATATTGCTGCTAAATGCAGCGATTGACCAATCAGAATCGAGCTTTCCAGAGCGCTGTGTAATCATTTTAGCTGAGGTATTTAAAAAAAAGAATGAATTAAAAATATGTATAAATGAATTAATAAATGCTAAAAAATAGCTAGTGTATCTATTCCATGAAGTAATGTTAGCGAATTGAACCTTACTGTAAGGTGTTCCTGAAAAATATCCATGAAATGTGATATGTGATTAAGCCCATGTGTCCCACTTTATCCGTATTCATCGTACCCCTAGAGTTTGCTGGTGTTTTCAGCAGATAATACAAACGATTTATGACGGTGGTTATTTCCCAACATTTATTCAATTGGAGCAGTCTGTAATGGAGGACAGCTCATTTCATGGGGTTCAGAGGCATGGCTAACCCCATCAGAGCTGCAGACATTTTAGGATTGTGTCTGGGCTAAAGGTGCTGGATACTCAGACAGTCGAGGGACCGCAATGAGTTCACCGTCGCCATTTATGTAGAGCCGATCATTGTTAATAAGATGATTTTCTCATTAAACTCCTATAATGAAATTAAAAAGTAATCAGCAGATGTCATTCATTCGTTTTTGGAATGGGGGGTTTTTCTTTGGGAAAGGCGAAAGGATTTCTTGATAGGTCAGTCTAGCCGCTGAGAGACACTTTAATCTCAAATGCCACTATGCCAGACCAATTCAAAATGTATTACCCACCTCTTCTAAATAGATTTCAACTGAACACTGACATTAGTGGCCCCAATTTGCCAGTATGAATGCAGTGTACTGAAATCTAGGAATTTAATATTCACTGTTGATATTTAGCCACAATATAGTGTAGATGGTTTTTAATATATGTGATGCAGTATTTTTCTAATTGAGTTGGAAGGTTTTCTCTCTTGCTTTTCTATGCAAGTTAAAGATGCATAGAAAGAATTTTTTTCTCTTTTTTCACTGAAGAGATATTGTACAATGGCATTTATATTAGCTGTGAGCCATGTCATTGTCAAGTAATAGCCTGCACATTAGATTATTATATATAATTATGTATATAATTATGTTTAATAGCATATTTATTTCAAGTATTACTTTAAGACTTAAATGACGCTCATAAAACAGTGTGATATTACCAGATATTATAGTCACATGTGTTTCACTGCAAAGTGTTATGTTGCAATCAGTGAGGCAAAAATAGGGCAAAAAAGACTACATAATTAGCGGGAGGAATAGATAGGCCCTGTCTTTCTCTCCTTTGGAGTTGAAGCAACACTTTTATCTTGTTGAAGGAGAGGAACATGCTGAGCCTAATTTGCTGGAGCAATGCTCGCTGGCAGTATTTTTCCATCAGGTCAAGCTATTTTGAAATACCCTCAAGGTGTGATAGTGCTTGGACTCATTGTTGTGGTGTGCCTGCCAGAATGTCATTACCAGTATTGGTAGGTGGGTTCTATCCTCATCCGCTGCACTGCACGTTCACATGCGTGCTGGGGTGAGTTGATAGCTGATATAACCTTTTGGAGGAGATTTAGGATATTTGCCTGTAAACATTTAATTAGTTGAAGTGTATCGCTGGCTTTTGATAGTGATTGGCATTCTTGCTTTGTGTGCAGTGTTGGGGAAGATACTTACCATAGAAATTGAAGCATTGCGAGCTTCAAGCAAGTCATAATTGTAGCGCTTCAGCTACAAACAAGTGTTTCTTTGGGGTTTTTTTGTTTTGTAGGTACAATACAAAGTCACTTCATTAAAGTATGGTATTATCTTTTTTTTAAATGTGTTTGTGTGTGTGTATATCTATATATATATATATATATATATAGTGTGGACATGGCAGGAGGTGTATGGTGTTAGAATCCATTTGCATTTACAGAAAAAAGTAAACTGCAAACAATCCAAAACAGCAGGCAGAATAAAATGGTCAAAGTTCTAAACAGTAGAGCAGACAGTCTGCAAATAATTACACAGGGAATAATCTAAAGGTCAGGCAAAAGATGTTGAGGCACATTGTGAAAACAAGGTAAATAAAGAATTCTTGGTAAGGCAGAGAGGCAGTCCTTTTGGGTGTATAGTGAGCATGGTTCAAATAAAACATTAACAAGAAGTGCTAATCACGGGATGAATGGTTCATGGATTGAGGTGTGACAGAATAATTTAATAAGATAATTTGAATAGAACTGTATTTTTTTATTTTTTTTAGTTTTTCGAGTTATAAACATTGCTTTAAATTTACACTAAATACCAGGGTTACGCACCATTCAGAATTGGATTGGATTTTTAGTCTGTCTCATGAAATTCAAATTATATTTGGTTTGGAAATTGGAATTAGAATTTGAGTTTGAACTGATTTATTTGAATGTAAGAAAGTAAAATTACCGGTTAGTGGAATTCAAAATAATTAATATAATAAAAAAACCTAAGGCATACAGTAGTTCCCTTCATATTGAAAATTGTGTTACTAACTACTCACTCTCTTGTCATTCTAAATCTGTAAGACCTTCACCTTCAGAACCGCCACAGAAAAAATTAATTGTTGAAAAAGTATTTATTTTTGCTTTCTTTGCACGCAAAAATTATTCTTGTAGCTTCATAAAATGAAGGTTGAATTACTGATGTCACATGGACTATTTTAATGATGTCCTTGCTACCTTTCTAGGCCTTGAATGTGGTAATTGCATTGCATTGTTATTTATGCTGGGTCAGAAAGCTCTTGGATTTCATGAGGTTTACAGTTTTGGAACATCATTGGGGTGCATAATTAATAGCAGCATTTTGGTTGAACAATATCTTTAAAGTTTAAGGGTTTTATACATTCAGTAAATTTCTCTTCCTGTCATTTCAATTTAAATTACAGCTCAGTTTCTCATTCAACTAACTTCATATTCACTCTCTTAAACTGAATGGAGCTAAATCTTAAATTCGAAACTTTGCACTGTCATACCAAATATAGCTAAAATCTAAAAGACACCAGAATTAATGGTTTTCTCCAGGTATTATTGATGTTTTGGATCCTGTAACTGACCAAAAGATAGAACTGTGTTTTTTGACAAACCTAGAAGTAGGAAGTCGTGACAATTGTCTAAGAAACGAAAAGTGGAAAAAAAAAAGAAAGAAAACAAAAAGAGAAATCATTGGCAACACAAATCAATACACAACGGACACACAAGCTCCCCAGGTGAGCAAGATGGAGATCAGACGTTGAATCGATAGCCTGCAGTCAATAGAGGAGAGTGACTGAGGTGATGGAAAACTATATCCTGGGCAGACCAGTGAGGGCACAGTCCCTGAGGTGGAGGGGTGGGGGCCCTAAGCTGAGTTTGCACGACCGTTTCATTTTCAGCGGGAATACGTCCGACCTTGGTTATTTAAGATCAGCATAAATCTCCCTTGAGTAGAGCTGGCAGTATCTCACTCCCTGTTGTGCCACTTATCTTCATAGAGCATCATTTGCTAGCAGCCAAATTGTCAAGAGATTATTTTTTTTACTTTATTTATTCTTTTATACTTCGGTAGCAGATGTGATATCATGATTTATTGTTGTTTCAGCAAGTTGATGCCAGGAATAAACAGGACGCTTATCTGTATTCTAATTTCTGATAGAGCTCCTACCATAAAGCACTGTGACCTTTAAAAGCGATTAAACATACAAACATGCGCATTTGAAAATGAATCTTAAATACACACACACACATGCACAAAAAAAAAAAAAAATTAAGCTCTGAAGTGATGCGTGATGACAGCTTGTGTATTGAAAAGCAGTAAATATGCATGAGAAAGGCTGCTAAGCATTTTCCTCTTCACAGTCGGTGGATTGTGAAGAAAGATGTGGATTGTGTGACTCACATCTCATGAGTCATAAAGCTTATGCATTCATAGTCGCTCCTTTAAGTGCCATATGTGAACTTCAGATTCAGGTTGAATATGGTGAGAGAAAAAAGAAAATAAAAATAACCAGTCGGATCCCTGCGGCTAGTTGCCCTTAAAGGTTTGCGATGCGAAAGATAAACAGACAGACAGCCTCTGTGCGATTGATTGACAGGTATTTTAATGAAACCATAAACAGGGCTGTTTTGCCCCATCGCAGATTCAAGTGCAAATTCAAGCCGTCCTCTGGAGGTAATTGTAACACCTTAATTAACAGAACACATGAATGCGTAAAGGCCTCAGAAGGGAAAATACATATTTAAATCCTTCCGTTTAGCCCACTTTGATGAATTTCATATTTCTCGCACTGAAGGGATGGGGAGCACCCCCGCGGGAGAATGAGCTCTGCCATTTCCCCATTCCTCTTGACCTGCCAAATCTGTGGCGGCCGGCACCAGTCGGTCTCCCTGGGGGTGCGCGGGTACTCATTAATCTCCGGCCCGCTGTCCCAAAGGGGGCAGAGTAATTGTTTAATAGTAGATACTGAGAGATCATGATTCTCTCCGTTTGACATTTATGAGGTCATCAGTGTCTCTCTACATTAATGCACGTATTTATTCACGCGACACGGCCAGGGCTTTACGGATATCCGGCGAACCGCACGGCCAGCTGCACATAATAAGGGTATCCGCGTGACATTTCTAATGAGTGTGTAATTTACTCAACGACGCAATTACATCACTGATATAATGATGGGCCGTGATTGACATTGTGTGTGTTTTAATAACCAACCACAGTGACATGTTTCACACGGAAAGCGTTGTGTGTCTTGCCCTCGCTGATATTCCTTCTGTTTGCTTAATTGTTTTGCTAATTATCCTGTAATGGCATAATGTTTGCCACTCTATATGTCAACTCTTAAAATATGTTGCCATTTATATTTTTGACATGGGCTGGGAGCTCTCTGAATTTCAATGAGTTTGGATTGCTAAATATATATTAGGGTGTAATTGATTTCGGGCCATGGACTGGCTGTAGTTACCCCCTTATTAAAACGGAAAACTCTTGTCATTAAAACCTTCCAGGCCAATTAAGTCATTGCTCTGGAAGGGATGTTTCAGTCTTCAGGCTTTCTGTCAGGATAGTTTTCTCACGTCCTGCTTGACCACTTCAGTCGATGAATGGATGTAGTCAGAACCTCTTAAAGGGATGGTTCACCCAGAACCGTAATAACAGTCCAAAACAACATTGGGCCACACTGACTTTTATTGTATGGCAGTGAAACTTTTTTTTTAATTGCTTGTGTAATACAAAAGATATTTTGAACCATGTCTTTGGGGGGTTTATTTGTTCATACAATGAAAGCCAATAGGGACTGATGTTTGTTTTGAACCTTACCGAAGAAAGGAAGTCAAACAGGGTTCAGAACAACAAGAGTGTAAAAAGAGCAAATGATGACAGCATTTTCGTTTCTAGCTGAACTGTCAGTTCTGGAAGCACAGGAATGTCATTAAAAACACACAACAGTGGCATAATCGATATTGATTATAGCAGCAAACTATGCTAGCTACGTTTTATAAACACAAGATCACATCCTGTGGTCGTCAGTCGAAGCCACCGAAGTGCCGTTGCCTGGCGAATTCCTTTAAGTTGACTTAACAGAGAGACCTCTTGGATTGACTGTCTCAATCTAAACGTATGGCCCATCACATCTTTAATAGCAAACACAAGATGGGCTCACCGCCACAGTGGCTCTGGGGCTGATCATTCGTCTCACGTGGAGAGGGGGGCAGTAAATCAGCCCTGGCTGGGGATGTGACATCTTGGACGGGGATAATTTGTGCTCATTCTGTTCTGGAGAAACTGGGCCGGAGATCATTAGGCCATAAATCATGCCAAAGACGGATGCAAATGTAAAAGAACAGGAAACACAAAAACAGAACCCTGAGTCAAGACTGGAAATGAAAACACTGTGCTGTGTTAAATGACTTCCTGGGCTGCTTTAGGTGGTAATTATCCTTGAGCAACAAACTTTTAAGAAGGTGTTCTTAAAGAATTTTAAGTGGTGATTTTCAGTTGAATTTAAAAAAAAAAATGTAAATATGAAAAGACAAGGTTTTTGGCACGTTATCTTGCAGTGCAGTGGTTTATTGGAGCAGCGGTTTGTGTTTATGTACAGTAGGTGTAAGTGCTATGATCATGTATCTTTGATTGAGGAGAAATGGGAGTGCTTTACATGTGCATTGCTGGTTATATACTCCTTTTTATGTCTTGAGGCAAAATTTTTGATGAAATGCCAGAGCTGTGCAGTGTAACTGCAATTTTATCTCTTGCGTTGATGTTTTTGTGTCTATAATTGAATCGAGGGCGTGGCTTAAACAGGAAGTGTGTCACAACTACAGTATATTAATATCTACATTTTCAGTAGCCATTACTTGCTGCTCAGTTACTATGGGTGCTAATAATTAATATTATTATCAGTGTTACAAACTACTGCTATTTTTGTGGAAACCATGAATAACTTTTTAAGTTTGATAACTTTTGAATACAAGTATGTCATGGTTTCCACAAAAATATTACATATTATTATGATAATAATTAGAAATGTTTCTTGAGCACAAAATCAGCATAATAGAATGCTTTCTGCAGGATCATGTTTTACAGAAGACTGGAGTGAAAATGTAGCTTTGCCATCACAGAAATAAATCACATTTTAAAATATATTAAAACAGAAAAATAGTTTATTTAAACTTAATAATATTACACAGTGTCAATGATTTTACTGTATTTTCATTAACAGAGCATTAGAGAATTTTTGACTGATTAATATATTAATATAAAATATTATTTATTAGTAGTTTTTAAACTTTTTGGCTTTATTTTGTGTGAAACAATGTATTATTATTATTATATAGCTTCTAAAATTTCACTGTACGCTTCATTCTCGCACTTGTGCAGTCAGCCCAAAAAATTCAGTCCCAGCAGAATTTGGATAGAACCATAGAAATAGATTTCAAAGTAGATATTGCGTAGATTTCCTTGTTACAGTGTAATTATACATTTAAGTATTGAATAATGCTAACTACATGTAACATGATGTGGAACAAAGAAACAGTAAAATGCTACCTTTGTTTTCTTCATTTCTTTGTCTTTCCAAATAAGGCTTTGTACAGTACAGAATTATCTTTCCACTCTGCTTTTGTTCTTTTCACTCATATTCACCTTGAACTTTACTCTAACCGGCGAGAGATAGATGCCTCTACCCTGTCGCTTTACCCTTCACAACTGCTCTCTCCTGCTGGCTTTGTTTACACAGACAGGAAGGATATTATACACCTCTATGTATGCATATTCCATCCTTGTAAATGATTTAAATGTATGTTGTTACTCTTTTCTTGCAATTCAATGCATATTGATTCTGCTCTGCATCCTTGTGCACTAAGATCTATTCAATATTCATCCATTAGCTTGTTTTGGTTTCTGAGATCCCTTTTTAATTTGGGTGGGAAGTGGGAAGATGCAAGTGCCGTTGGTGTGGGTTGTGTGGAAACTATAAAAGAGCCGTATGATGCTTGAATGATGTAAAACAAAAGATTTTATGTGAGAGGAGTTGTCGTGGTTACCAGAAAAGGTCTTAAACAATAGTCGATGTTCTCCTTGGGACCGAGGAGGAGACTAGCGTCACAGGGAGAAGGGTTGCCTAGCAATGCCGGAGGAGTAGTTGTTTGATTGGTTACGGAAGGCGGTGCTATTCAAAGTATATCTAGTCACATTCAAATGAAAAGCACTTTCGGGTCTTCAATATTTGAAGTTCCGGGGATCTAGGCACGTAAATGGGTGACGGATATAAAGAACGTTGCATCTCTTGCCCCGTCTTTTTGTTCCTCCAGTATTTGCTGACAATGAAGCGCGGAGCAATCTTTATTAATCCTATTTCATAATGCTTTTGCTAATTGATTAAAAGGTGATTGCTGAAAGGTCTAACATGTTCTGGCTGCATTGGTCCGTCTGGGTTCTAATTGCTTTTTAACTGAGTCTTTCTTCCTTTGAATCCGTATCTCCGATTAAGGCTTTTTAAAATGGAGGGCAGAGTTGGATAAGCGAGGCTGTTTTCTTTCATAAGATTTCCAATAATCCATATTCATGTCTGGTATGGTGTTATGTTAATGAATTGGAGCTCTTTACGCTGGGTAGAAATGAGTTCTCCCTCTCCTCTTCGCTCTTCGTGATAAGTGCGAGCCACGCCGCGCTCGAGTGGAGAGCGAGCTCTGGAATACATTTAGATTCCCACCACAAGAACAACCTGTCAAATTGGAAATATGGAAATATGACAGCTTATTGAATCCTAGGCAATTTAATGAAGAATGATATTTGATAGGCAAAGCATTTTTGTCAAAAGCAATTATACAAATCGTGCCTGTGCCAAGCCTGGCAAAAACAGCCTTGATTCTGATTTCTTTCCTGTTCATTCTGTCTTCAGATGTGTGCATGTGTGCATTCATACCATTATTTGAGGGAGAAACAGAGGAAGAGAAAGAGAAGAGAGAGAAGGCTGGCATCCACAGCATGTGCCAAAAAGCAAAATACCTAATAGAGAAAGCACTCAGCGAACTGAGAAGAGCAAATGGAACCGATGTCAAAAGAGCAACTTTGCTCTGTAGCCTGTGCTGAAACAGAACAGGTTTCTTTCTAATGTAACAAGGACACACCGGCAGGGTTCATGTTGTGTGCTCATCTCTGTAAATGATATGCTTTTCTCCTTCTTTTATGATGTGGATCATACCTCATGTTCCTGAAAACTGAAATTTGGCTTCGGCTCTCCCACTCAGAATCACTTTAAAGTGAAAAAATGAAAAAGCTGTCATTATTTTGTCACCCACATGTCGTTCCAAACCTGTATGACTCACTTTCTTCTGTGTAATCCATCATATATAACATTTTTTAAAAATATAATAAATCTTTATATTTACTTTCTTAGTCCTCTGTTATGATTATTTTTAAATCATTTTTTTAATGTAAAATGCTTTAGTACAAGAGCTCTAGGCATGTTCTTTCTTTCTTTCAAAATAATGTTTAAAATTATTATAAAAATGATAAAACAAATACTTTTATGTTTATTTTAAATAATTCTTTTATTAACAAAACTTTGAATTACTATCAAACGTACAGTAGTCCTTACCTAGTACAAAAAAATCTTTCTTTCTTTCTTTTTTCTGTTCGTATGATTAAAGTTAAAGCAAAACCAAAGTTTTTACTTTTTATTATTAATCATCTGATTATTTTACCATTACTTTAAAAACCTTTTTATGTAAAAGTCTTTGAATTACCTAAAAATGTACTGTAGGCCTTGCCTGGTACTTTTTGCTTCTTTCATAAGAGTAAGTCATTCAGTTGTTCCATAATTCATTAGGGAACAGTGCTTGTTTTGAACCCTACAGAAGAAAGAAAATGCAGGTTTAGAAAGAAGTGACAGAATTGTCATATTTAGTGTCCGTCCCATTAATATCAAAACTGTAATGCTTGTCAAAACTTTCAAACCTGTTGAGCTGTCATAATCCAATACTTCTTACTCATTAATGCAAGTACAAACGTCAGCAGACCTCAAGGATTTTTATTTCCAAGAAACATACACTTTGAGTCCAGGAAGTCTGCTCACTGCTGATTCAGAGAAATTGCAAATGTGCCGCAGCCATTGGCAGGAGTGTATACGTCTCACAGTGGCGCTTTAATCCCACACCGCTCGCGACGTGAATAAGTGCTCGTACAGTTCTACATGACCCACGCCGGATACTTCATTGGGGAAGGGGGCTAGTTTGTCTTCCCAAATGGATTTAGTTTGTCAGGGCTTTAACTAAATTGAAAGCGGGGAGGAAGAGAGGTAGAAGAGCGGCTAGAGATCCGTTAAGGTGGTGCCGTTACCGCTGACAGACTTTGCTGTGGCGACTGGGATATTGCAGCCATTTCTCACTGCCACTGCGGCTGCAGGAGCCACAGGATGCGGAGCAGAGATGCCTGTGTTCGAGGCCATTAGGGACCTGGGCAACCACCGAGCCTAAGGGAAAAAACACTACACCCAGACACAGCCTGCAGCCAAAACACTGTGTGTGTGTGTGTCCAGGCACTTGCCTATTCGTCCAGCTGTTCATTATAGCACTCGTGTACACAATGCCTCAATATTTAATGGTTCTGTGATTGACTCATCTTCACCTCGGCGCAGTCAATGCCATGGGAGAGATGGGAGGGGGAGGTCACTGAACTGTCCATTCTTTTCCTTTAACAGCCAAGGATGTAATCCAAGGCTTTTGGATGTTGTCTCGCTTTAACGTCCTCACTAGCTTTGTTATAATAGCACGGAGCTGCAAGCTCATTTCCTGACTCAAATGGTCTGTGTGAGTGGCAGGGTACGGGAGGCCCGGCCTTACAGAGCCACATTAATAATAGAGGACTCAAATTGCTCAAACGAAGCTGCAGCGAGGAAAATCAATGTGGAAAATGATTGCTGGAAGCCTGGAGAAGCCTGGACCTGGAGCTTCATTGTTTGTCTCACTTTCGACCATTTTTTAGCGTAGAAAAATTGAAGATCTGTAGAGAGGGTTTGGTAAATAATTCATCTTCGACAGCTAGCTTGACGATTCCCCTATATATTCTGTAGAAAATTTCAGTTCCTTAATGTGAGATGTCATCTCATTTTGAATAAGAAGGCACAGGTGAATCGTTTGTGGAGAAACATGAATTTGAACTACATCATAGTAGTGTTTCCACACAGTTATTGCAGCAAACTGAAATACATAGAAACACGATAATTGTATAATTAGAATGACTTTTTTTCTTTCAGTAAATAAATCTCGAAATGTGTTTCTGGGTCAAAACAATTCAGTGTGATGGAGCAGGTCACACTTCACCTTGAAAGCTACTTCAGAGATCCTCTTCAAATCTGTAGAAAATGTCATTCTATATATATCACAATCACAACATCTGGTGAAGCCACTTATAGATGACAAGGAGTACCATTGCCTTGAAGATCTCCGATCTCTCATACTCTCCGGTTATTAACTCCCTAAATCCTCTTGAACGTTTATCCCGTACCTCACGGGTTTCATTTCTACGTGTGCCGTTGTTTTATGCTGTCATGCGCAAGTTACAGGAAAACATCCTGACTCGCCAAGATTTTCCTGTTTAAAGACCTTGCTGTCCTTCTCGCTCCGGAGGTGAGTCATGAGAGCAGTGTAGTATGATGTATAAAGATGGTTTGTATGATTTTTCATAGGCGGACTGTTCGTGTCAGCAGGAGGGAGAGGGTCTGTGGGCTGCTGTGGTCGGGGAAACAGATTTCATCAGTCCTGACTCCCACTTTTGTTGCCTAGACAAAAGTGCCTGACGAGAATTTTCTCGCAAGACGATGACAATGATCATGATAAATGCTCTCAAAATGGCTGCCTCTTTATCATTCCCCGTTAACTCTATATTCTCATTTTATGCAGTTAGTGCGCTTACAAAAAAAAAAATATGTTCATCAAAACGAGCAGGGAAAAGTGAGACTGCAGAGTTTTTGTTATCAAATTGATCATTATAAGCTTTATCTCGCTCGCAGTGCGCCAAAGAAAACAAACGGCGCTGTCAGCCGCGGCACATCACCCATAATTCCTCGTCCTTTTTGCTCCATAAACAGTTGTTCCATCCGCACCGACCTTGGCGAGAGAGATAAATAAGTGGAATTAATTTGTTGCTGGGGCGACAGGGAGGCGTAACGAAGAGCACTGCCTGTTATTAATGTCCCTCCCGGCTGTGGCCGCACCTCCAAGGACCATAGGCGCTCTGAGAGGAGGTCAGGAGAGAGGGAGGGCCAACCGGTCCAGTGGGCAGCACAGTGAGAAGGCTCGGGGTGATAGAATGTGCAAAGAGGCCACGGAGAGCCCGAGGCAGAGACAGATGATCTGCCAGATTGACAGGAAATTAGAATGAAAGCTGGTAGATATGCCAACGGCGCTATCTCTCCACAGAACGCCGGCTTCACGCTGCTTCCCTATTGAGCGTCGAGTAGAACGCTTCTTGATAAGACCCGACTCGTGACCCGTGCGGGTGCATTTAGTACGTCAGCGTTTGGTGTGCGTATGATCTAGCTTTTGTAATATTTTACATTGTTTCAGGCAAGTCATAATATTTAGCCGAGCAATGCAGTCCTCGTTCTCCGGTACGGTTAATTGAACCTGGCGAGAAGTAGGGCAGTGTCGCGTAAATGGTGATTGACCTCTATAAATTTGAGGCAACCCTGGTGTGCGAGGGGAGGGCCAACCAGACACATTTCTACGCCAGACCCGGTAATTAGCTTTAATTTCCTACCTTTATGGCTCGTCATTAAAATTAAGCCTCCCAGTAACGCATTTATTACCCTTCTCGGGAACAGTAGATGTTCCTTGCAAAAACGAAACCCATTTAGGCGAGAATTTACATTTTAACGATTATTCAAGCTGCCGTTTCCATGAAACGTGATGCGCGCCGTGCGAGTGTATCTCTCTGATTTTATACTACGCAACGCTGCCAATTATCACAGCTACTGTATGCTAGCGTGGGCCTGCACGCCACAGGATGACCAGGGCGGCTCATGGTGAAGAGGATGGCAGGAGACAGCAATTATATCATCGCACCCACTTCTCTCAGAAGGAGGTATAAATCTCCATCCACTCTCAGAGGAAGTATTGTTTTGCACATACATTTCAAAAGATTACTCATTCCGGTAATTCAAGAATAGGCAGTGCATTATAGGGCTCCAGCAGGCCGAGTGATGATTAATTGTCAGTACTTTTGAAGATGCAGTGGGCATAGCTGCTTCACAGTCATGTTTATATCTGGACCTTGTCGTGATGGAGCAGTTCACGCTCCTACTAAAGCATGTGCGATTAGAAGTGTGATCTACATTTTCAGGGATGTGATGGAAAGTCAAGTCACACTTCATTTCACAGGCTTCTTTGTTCTTATATAAAAAGTGACTAAAAATCAGGACTGTGCAAAGAGTTGTGTTCTCTATGCAGATTAGTTTTTTTACAATTGATTATGTGCATTACTCAATGCCAAGAACACATCTTTAAAGCTCTTCAGAGTTAAAGCAACAGCCGTGTCTGTGGTCTAAACTTGCTAATTGCTTTTCAATTGCTTTGATACAAAATGCATTCAATGACGGTATCAGTCACATTTGTTCTGAACCAACTCAACCGCTAACAAAATTCTGTGTACATATCTGCACAGATTTTTTTGAATGTTTTTAGACATGCTTTAGGAATCACTGTGCTTTTTGCTTAGTAATACATTATTGAAACAAATTTTAAATCTAAAATCTTCTACAGCAATAATACATTTTTAAACACTAATTTTTAGGATTTATCCAAAACATTGTATACAAAATGTGGTTACATTATTTTAAGGTGTCCTTGTTACAGTGCAATTATACATTTAAGTACTGAGTAATATTAATTAGCTAAATGTACTTACTATATGGTTAGGATTAGGATTAGGGTTTGGTTTATGGTTACTTGCATGCAATTATGCATAATTAATTGTTATTATAATACTATGTACATGTAATGTGTAACAAGGACACCTTAAAATAAAGTGTTTTGTACGTTTCAAACCATGAACAATTGTATTTTTATTAACTAACATTAACAAGGAGTAATTAATGCTGTTAAAATGCATTGCTCATTGTTAGTTCATGTTCTCTAATATACTAATGTTGACAAATGAGTCGTTATTGTAAAGTGTTACACAATTATGTCTATGACAAGTGATTCCACTTTTAGCTGAAAACCTCCCTTAAGCTGAACATTTTCGCTAAATTTTGTAATGTCTACTTAATAAAAATCTGAAATTGCCTAACTTTTTATAATGATTCTGTTACTTAAACAAGGCTGACAGAGAAAGTAGTGACTGGACGCATCTGTAATTGGGTCACAACTCAGAATGCCTTATTTAATTCTAGGATGACCTTCATGCAAGACTTGTGCGTGGTAAAGAATAAGTGAAGAAAATGGCATTTCACCACTGTCGAGCAGTCGCAGACTATCAGCATAATATGACTTTCATCCTCACTCTGCATTCCTTAATCCCAGGAATTTATTTTCCTTGTGGAGGTGAAAAGTATAAGGCCACTATCCATATGATCAGATGTCCCTCCTAGATGCGATAAATGTGGGATATCCAGACTTAAATGCAGAGGATTTCCAAGCACGGATCAGGCATTCAAAGAGATTGCATCACAGGTACATTACAGAACATGTGCTGTTCAGATCCAAGATAACTAAAGGAAACATCTGTAACAAATCACACTAATGCATCACAGTTCATGCAAATAAACATAAGTTAATGAATTAAGAATGATCAGCACTTACTTATTTTTACAGCATTTTTGATGAATGTTCATTCATGTAAATACATTTTAAGCATTTCAGTTTGTTTACAATGCTACTAAAAGATTTGGGGGCAGTTATTTTTTAAATATTTTTTATTCAGAAAGGATGGATTTAGCTGATCAAACGTGACAGTAAACAGATTTGTAATAAAATGTAATACTACTTCACAAGATTTTTTTTTTTTATGTGTTTTTGATTAAATAAAGACTTTAATGTAAGAGACTTATTAATGACCCCAAACTTATCAATGATAGTGTATATTCTCATTAGTTAATTAGGAATGAGATAACACTTTATTTTAAGGTGACATTGTTACATGCAGTATGTTACATGTACTTACTATAATAATAACTCGTAATTATGAATAATTACATGCAACTAACCCGAACCATATAGGACATGTAGTTTATTATTATTACCCAGTACGTAAATGTATAATTACACTGCAACAAGGACACCTTAAAAGAAAGTGTAACCCTACATTAAATTGAAAGGTTGTTCATTGTTAGTTAATTATAACTAATGTGTAGCAAAAAAAAAAAAAAAAATCCTCACTCATCTTGTACAAGGCTACCAGTATTCAGTATTTTAATATTTTAAATTTGGTGTTCTTTGAGTGACAAAATTTTCATGCTGGCTGAGAGCGTTTGCTCTTTAATGGTTGAAGGAGTTTATGACAAATATTAGTTTTACAACAAGTAGCGGTTTAAAAGAACATAAATGTTATAATTATTGGCTGATGTACAGTATATGGCAGCTGTATGGTATTGAGTGAACATTAAAGGCTGTTTATGTATGTGAAGCTTTTATTGCTTAGAGTACTTGGTCTTTACAACCATAAATTACCAGTACAACAGTACTCAAATCTTCTGCTCCACAATAATTACTCAGCGTAACGAGGGATCCAGCTGAAACTGACTTTTGTATGTACTGTACATCTGTGTTCTTTGTTTGTGTTATCATACCCACGCGTGGCTCCATGGATCATTTCCATACAACCTGGCAATGTATCACAGTAGCTGAATCAAACTTGTATATATAAAAAGCAAGATTAACATTGATACCCTCCTAAACTCTGGCCCCCTATTATTTTTTGTGAACTCTGCTATAAGACCGAATCGGACTGAAGGTTAATATCTGGAGCGTGCATTCATTTGCATACATTTGCATCCATTGACAGTAACGGGCCATCCATCTGCGTACGGTTCATAAGAGAGCAGTAAGAGATGTGTGAGAGAGACAGCAGATGAGTGAATGAATCTGTGAGCACTCAGAAACGTGACCTCACTCGTGATCGATCGCGCGTGTGATTGTAATAGTGTGATCTCATATGCTATCTGGTTACTGCAGACCACCGCAAAGTAGCGAACGGCAGACGTGGAGTCTGATGCAGTGGCTGTGAACGAGTGAGAGTGAACATCCGTGGTTGTGAGCGTGATGTTTGCAGAGACCACGGTCACGCCGCCCTCCTTCGCCTCCGATGGGGGTCCTAGGCAGGCCCTGTCGCCTGGCAACCCACTGAAATAGCCCGGGACATGTCATGGGGGAGAGGATTACACCGTAATCAGGTTGCAAGGTCACAGTGAAAGAGTGAGTGCCCTAGAGAGAGGGAGAGAGAGAGAGAGAGAGAGGGAAATTCAGAATATAGAATTTCATGCTTCTGGTTGAACTTCATTCATCAAGGCGTCTATTGAATGGGCATGCAGCCATGGGGAGGAAGCGGTAAAGGTTGCTTGAGAGCATGGTGAAGTGGGAAGAAGGCTGAGTTGGGGTGGAAAGAAGCCCTCAGGAGTAATTGGATGGGGAGAAGGGATGCTCAGGATGTGAAATGAGTGTGTTGCGGTTCAAAATTGTACGCTGAACCATTGGGTAGGTGGCGTATGGGTGCCGGGGTTGATTTGAAAGCATATTTAATTACAAACTTCAATCAGGGTAGAAATATTTTTGTGCTATTTGCAGCAGTCTAACCCTTTCTCGTCCTGCTGATGAGATGGTACTGTTTAATTAAGATAAATTAGACACGAAATATAGCAGAGAGAAACAGCCCCATTCCCTTCCAATTTATTTATTTTGTTTGGTTATTATTTTAACCCCGGCCTGTGACTGGGACTAATGAGCTATTGAAACACATTTGGGGAGGTGCCACCATTGGAGGTGGGAGGTGGGGAGGGATTCACAGAGAAAATAGAGAGAGGAAAAATGTGGGTTTAAATAATGACAAATCACCCTGACTGATAGAAGCGTAAGATTGCTTTTACTGATGGGAAGAGAAAATATTACAGCCTCTTCTCTGGGAAATTGAAAGGGTATAAATAAATTATATTATAAGGGAGGGAGGGGGGAGTCAATGAAGAAAATTGGAGAGGGAGCAAGAGAGAGAGAAGGAATGAGGGAGGGGAGAGATGAAGAAAGAAAGAGCAAACTGTCGAGGCCACACTGGGTGAAAAGGACGAGGAGACATTGATTGTAATACATATCCTTACAGATTATGGGTATAACAGAGTTGCGAACGTATCTTTTACTAGCTGCCTCAGTACATTATACTGCAAGATGGTGCAACCAGCTTGATTATTGATGGGATTGTGCATCCGAATATGAAAATTCTGAGCTTTAAAATTGTTTATTCACCATTAAGTCCTATACACACAAGTTTTGAAGAATATCTTGGCCACTTTACAGTGTAATGAAAATGAAGGAGGTCTGGAGCTGGCAAACTCCAAAAATGAAAAAAATTCAAGGTTTATATAAAGGACAGAGGCAAATTTTGAAACGTTTAACTGTCTAGCATCCATTCAATTAGAATTGCATAAAAAGAGAGACTTTTATTATTTTATTTTATTTTTATTTAATTTATATTCTTTTTTAAAAATGTCAGGCAGGATTAGAACAGAAGAAGGTAAGAAAATGATAACTGAATTTTGTCACACTATTAAGGTTCAATTCTCGCCATTATCAAGCTATTAAAGGGTTAGTTCACCCAATTCTGCCATTACTCACCCTTATGTCGTTCCAAATCTGTAAGACCTTCATTCATCTCCGGAACACAAATTAAGACAGGAGGCACCCTTCATAGACAGCAACACAATTGAAATGTTCCCAGACCAAGAAACTCAGTAAGGGCATTGTGAAAACAGTGACCACAATTTTACTCCCCCCCCCCGACACATGTGTGTGCTGTTGCTGACGTAGAACATGTAGTATTTATGTCTCGCGGTATTCTCCAAAATAGTGGACGACTGTCCCGGGAGAGAAGAAATTGTTGAATTAAGTCATTCTTTTTATTTCTTTACACACAAAAAGTATTTTTGTATATTTGTAAAATTACAGATGAACCACTGATTGACTGTTTTAACAATGTTATTACTACGTTCCTGGGTCTGGGAATATTTCAGGCACAGAAACAATTGGATTTCATCAAAAATATGTTAATTTGTATTCCAAAGATAAACGAAAGTCTTACGGGTTTGTGTGAGTGATTTGGGTGAACTATCCCTTTAACTACAACTTTTAATATACTGTTTATTAATATTTAGCAAGTTAGTTGTTAAGTTTAGGTGTTGGGTTGGATAAAGGATTTAGAATATGGTCATGCAGAATATGTGCTTTATAAGCCAATATGTTAATAATAGACCTGCTAATAAACAACCCGGTAATTGTGAGAATTGTTCCCTGTACTAAAGTGTTACCCAGAATTCTTATTTCTGCATAAACTGCTCATTTAACCGGTTTAACCAGCAAGAGTTTCTCAGTCAACCAGCTTCAACAGTCAAGTCAAGTCAAGTCAAGTCACTTTTATTTATATAGCGCTTTTAACAATACAGATTGTAGCAAAGCACTGA
>JAUMHE010000061.1:9318228-9340091 GCA_032359235.1 Enteromius mattozi
TTAATGTCTGTTTTGTAACACTGTACTGTAATACACTGATAACCACCAAAAATAGATGGTGATGAGAAAGTCACATGATGAATCAAAATTCATCACAGCTTTTCCACAAATGCTAATATACATAGAAGTTATGCAGTGTCATTAACATGCATACTAAACACCACCATGGTAACACACACGACACAAAAAAAGCAATAAACAATCATTTAGCAACATCAGATGTATGAAAAACCCTACTGTACACAACTGATAAATACAAAAACGAAACCGAAGAAAGTTATTTTAATGAAAAAACATCAAATGTGAATCATCATGCAGTCAATTCAAACAGTATAAATGATTTTTTACTGTAAATTATAATTACTTTTTTATATAATGGTTTCCATAACTGTAATTTAAATGTTAAAATGTTAAATGTAATTACAGTTATTCTTAAACTGTATATAGTATTAAAACTTACTATTAACTATTTAACAGCATTTAGTATTTAACGGTTTAGCTTTTTTGCCATCTATAACTCTTAAATTTATGTTTTTCCTACATAGTTCTGCTTAGGTTTTAGTAAGCTAATCAGATGTAATACATGTATTTATATATTGAACAAACTGGCTATTTCGTCATTGCAGTTTTTTCAAACAGCCTTGGCTAGTTCATTAGCTTAGGACTGTTTACCTTTTGTAAGGCGAGCATATTATCAGTCTTTGTGTATCTTCTTTCAGCATTCTTTGCTGTTGAATAAGACGAACACAGTGCCAGGTAATTAGGGAGTTTTTGGCTGTCTTCTAGAACATCTCAGCCTTTTAGCACAGCTCATTAAAACCTGTGGCTACTGACCTAAAGTCTGTACAGCGTCCATTCACTGCGTAGCGATCAGACTGTGTGCATAACTTCAGAAGAATGGGTGACAAAGCACAGCATTAAAATCAGCAAATGCAGCTGATATTTGACCGGAACCAAACAGCAACAGAAGCGTCGACTGTGTCACATTGATTGAGCGTCCCTTGTGAAGTCTCTGCCCTGACCTGCCAGTCACGCCGGACATCCACACTGGCCCTGTGCTGGGCCGTCTCTGTTCGGGGTGACCACTGGGGCTGCTTCTTCTGCTAGCAGCGCTGACAGCTGGTCAATTGGCTTTAGAGAGCCAAGGCCGATGTCAGCTCGTATGCAGAGTGGACTAAGTGACCTTGGGCGTGCCCGTTGAGACGGCCAGGGAGAACAGGATGAGATATCCATACAAAATAGAGCATTTTTTAACCTTTACATTCACAATCTGTCATTCTATTTTCAGTCAGTTCTTTTTATGTATCCCAGGATCATTGTTTTTCCAAAGATACTATTTTATTTCATTTTTCCAACTCTCTCTCTCTTTCTTTCTCGTTTTTTTTCCCTTTCTCCTTCATGACCTGCTGAGTTCAGGAGAGAATTTATCCTCTGGGAAGCCTGGCTCAGTGTCAGCCTCTGCATTTCTCCATAGTGTTCCTGTTTACCTTTCAATGTGAGTTAATACTCTGTCAACACCATTAATCCCCAGTATAATAGGGAGCGTCCGCCAGCGTCCACAGTGTTTACCAGGCTGCCGACAGCTCGCTGAGATTGATTCAGTGATGCTTTATGTCCGGCAGTCTGATCTAATGACACGGCTGTAAATTCCCAGCATGCAAGGGCCACGGCTGCAGCTCCTATAGTGGCTTTGTGAAGTTTGTTCTCACAGGCTGGGTTCAACCTCACATCCGTTTACTGTACCGCGGCGTGCATCTTATTGGGACCCGTTTAACACTTCTGTTAGCGAATGACAGCTGACGTACTTTTTTCCCCACACTTGGCTCACTCTCTACAGGGAACTGACTAAAACACACATAAATTTGTCTGTACAAACTGTCTATATGTGTCAGAGAGAGAACACAAGTGGGTGTCTGAAATAACAATGACAGACAGCCGCAGGAATGAGTGTGTCTGTCTGTCAGACACATGTTTCGAGGATGTCTGTGTTTGTGTGTGAACGTCTGTAAATTGTTTGGCGCTGAGAGCTTCGATAGGTGGGGTGAAATATAATCTCTTTTCCATTTCTCCATGAAACTGGTTCACTGTCATAACCCCAATCCCTCTCAAAGAAACTGCCAATTTGGGCCATGGGGCCGTGTGACTCATGCACTACGGCGCAGTCTGGGTCTGAATCTGGAGAGCCTGATAATAGAGCAAGTGTGTCAGTCACATCTCCCACCCTCCTCTCATTGCTGCGTTCCTGTTAGGAGTCACCTACTTTTAGCATCTTTGCAGTTAATGTTGTGGAGGCTTGTTTTGGGTTATTTTATTAAGGTGGCATGCACCTATTCATGTTTTGTGGTTCAAGTGGCGGTCCAGGTTCGCTTGGTGGCTTAGACAGATTCTGACCAGAGGCCGTAACTTGTTCAGTAACTATTTTAATTACTGTAATATGAAATAGGTTTGTTGAGCATGCCAAGTGTTCCTGTGAACAACATATATTTTTAATATATGGAAAAAAACAGCTACTTTTTGGGAACAAAATGTTGACTTTTGAGTGACTTGAGGGTGGATACGTTTATGGTTCAATTCTATTGGCTTGTCCCAGTTTAGTCACACAGAATGGTGATTTCTGATAAATTAAATATATATATTATCGTTCAAAAGTTTAACACATTCCTGTAAGTTCTATAATTATCGTATCCTATCATTCCTTTTAGTGTAAAGTTTTCTTACATTATTTTGTACAAACAAAATAGCATAATTCACCAGAACTCAGTGTTTTTCAGAATGGCGATAAACATCTGTTTTCGCCTCCAGTGGGATGTAAATTCTGTATCTTAGATCTTTCCATCTCACCCTTTTGTTCTCAGAAGGACAATGTTGATCTTTGATAACGTACCATGATAAATGACTGAGTTGCTCATTCCCTCCCTGTGCTCATATTAGCACAGTGATATTTGACTGACAGCCTGTCACGGAATTACACTTGCTGTTGCATGGTTCGCACGTCTGTGATGATTGCTGTCGAGGGAATGACATCTGTTGAGATTTCCACACCGAGTGTTACTCACAGTGGATGCCATTAAATCAGCCCCTTACCCGGCACACAACCCTCCCCCCCCCCATCTTAGCAGTAAAACTCGCCTCAGGAGCCGAACCAAGATAATGGCTTTCCCATTACAAATACACCAATATTTGTAAGACCGCAAACTCGCCACAAACCTACAGGGGCTGGGGTAGGAATTACATTTTCACTCTTATTGGATACCATTTGAAGCGTGCTGTGAGAGATAACTTTTATTTCTTGCGCCTTGAAATCAGAAACTGGTTTCTGTGAAGGCAAGTCGACCAAGATGAATGTCAGATTTCTACTTTCTTTTTGTCAAAGCCCAATCACATGTCCATCCAATCGAAGCCACTGATGTCTTTCGACTCTGTTCTATCTGTAAATGCATGGCTTTGGTTGTTATATTTATTTATTCATTTCTTTTCAACGGAGTAGACGGGAGAGAATGGAAGAGCTTGAAAACTGTGACAGAGGAGAGCGATTTTGTTAGCAGAGCAGCCATGCAGGATGAGATAAGTGACGGGGGCTGTGCTCGTGTGTGTACGTTGAGCAGTGAAGCATGTGTTGGCACAGCCAGTAGTCACTTTAGAAACGTGTGCGTTGCAGGGGCTACAAGCCCGGTCACCTTCCATCCATTGGGAGAGCCGAGCAGTACAGGTAACGATCCCCGAAGACTGCAGAGATGAGAGGGTTGTTTCTCAAATGCGTTTCTACATGACAAAAGGTCTGACTTTCAGGTTGAAATATCTACAAATTGTTAAAACTAGACAAATTTACTTGGAAAAACAACTCTGCATAAGATAAAAGGCTGGTTTTGAGAGAATTTGTCTTAGTAGGTGTATTTTGCTTGTAGTTTTACACATACCTGGCAAAATTAAATACATTAAATACACAAATTAACAAAAATGTAAGAACAATAGACACAGCGGCACAGTAATACTAATGTACAGTAATGAGGTCACAGATGTGTTTATATAGTGTCCTCAGCCAATCATAATGAAGAACCCGAACTATTCAAACTATTTTATAAAAACAAGTTTAAAACAAATAGGCTAATGCAGCAAAGCAGAGTATACTTAATATACAATGTATGAAAAGTAAATTTTTCTAATGAATAGAAAGTTAAAAAAGACATCTAACACTTTAGAATAGGGACCATTTATTCGCTATTAACTATGACTGTTTCCTCAATAAAATTCTTCATTTGCTTCTTAATAGTTAGTAAGACAGTTGTTAAGTTTAGGTATTGGGTAGGATTAGGGATGTAGAATTAGGTCATGTAGAATAAAGCATTAATATGTGCTTAATTACTATTAGTAAATGGCTAATATTCTAGTAATATGCATGCAACTAGTTAGGAGACCTTAAAATTAAGTGTTAACGAAATCTTTATTCACATATTTTATTTTAACTGTGAGTGGTGGACAGAAACAGAAGTTGGAGCTTGAAAAATTGAAGCCGCCAAGAGCCAGAGTGCTTTATTTTTTATTAAACACTTAAAATGGTCATTTAAATGTAACTATAATCTGATTATGCAGTTTTAATGTAATTCTAATAAAATACAGTTACCTTTTTTTTGTATCCTGATTACATAACACTATTCTGTTACTCCACAAGCCTAGTCGACTGCCCTGCTCAAATGCTCCATGATTTATTCCAGCGAGCAATATGAAAAAATGAAATGAATTGGCTGGGAGAAAATTAAAGACGAGGAGATTGAGAGAAGTAAAGACAGAGAAGCCCCAGTCTCTCCTTTAACTTATATAAGCACATAAACACTTGAGGCATGAAATGAACAATTGCATATTTTACAGAGGCAGAATTATGTAGATGAAGTGAAGGTAGAAGGAAGGGAAGCTTATCAGAGAGCGGCAGGGCTGCTCCCTCAGCTCGTCTCTGGGTGTGTGTGTTTATGGATCAGGAGTCATTCATAAAGCCCTAGCCGTGGTGTTTACGTGTGTTTACGTCTGTGTATATGGAGATGGAGGAAGCTGGGGCCCGGAGTGAGACTGAACCTCTACCTGAGGAGGGTGTAGCTTTCAACTGCCTCATCCTTTCGTTTAGTCTTCCTGCCAAGCTTCTCGGTCCCCTATTTATCATTTCAGTAGCTTTGGCATTTTGTTGATTTTGGTCTTCACGCTGTGGAGAATTTGATTACCGTGGCGTTCAGGAGGAGGAGATGCAGACCCGGGCGTAATCGTCTTGTTTGTCTCGGCTGGTGTTTGGATATGAAAGGTAGTTCTGTGCTCTAACTAAGTGTTTCATATCCACCATAAGGTGCAAGTACACTTTGATGTCTTCAGTTGGGAGAACATTGTGTTGCGTTTGCGATGCGGTGACTTGGTTGTTCTGAAGCGAAGCTGTCCCGTGTCCTGTCTTCGCTGTCATCCCACTCTATGGGTGGTCCATTAAATTCCCTTCTTTGATCTGTTAAGCACGGAGGGGAGCTTTCGCACAGAAAATGAGCGGTTGCGTCTTCCTTCCCAACTGTCTCAACCTGCTCTTGTTTTCCCCTGCACCAACAATTACCATCGGGGCTTGCCGACACCCTCCCTCCCTCCTTCCCTCCCCAGTCTGTAGTTTCTCTGAAGAATGGGAGGAGAAGGGCGCATGTGTAAAGCACACTGATGTGTTAATCACATTTTGCAGTGTGTTCGGGTGGTGCCGTCTCGCTGTGAAGCAGTGTGCAGCGCTAACCATCAAGTCTTCCATCATGGATTGTAAAATGGCTACGGGAGCGAAACAAGCAAACACACTTTCTGTGAGAGGAGAAAAAAGAGGGAGCAAGCAAAGCTATGCCTGCTTCACACTGACCCAACAAATGGCAAAACATTTTCTTAATCGCTATTTTTGTGAAATTCAAATATCCTTAAAACAAGATTGCATAAGAGAATGACTTGAAAGTATATTTTTTCTAATTTATTTTTCTTTCCCTGCTGGCTTTCTCGCTCTCTCTCTCTCTCTACTACATTTAAAAACAAAAACAAAATAGTTTTGCCAGTGGGGAGGCTCTACAAAGCTCTATTCACTGAAAACAAGTCATACTGTTACAAAATGTGGTAAAATTTTAACAATATTACATGGGCAAACATATCTTTTGTCTGTTGTCAGTTGGTTAGCAACCTTATGAAAACTAACCACGGTTTCATTGTAGCATAAGTGTATTAACCATGCTATTTTGATTACCATTTGTATGACAAAAGTTTTACTGCAAGTACTGTGGTTAAACTATGGATAGTGTGGCAAAACCTTGGTGAATTGGTGGTTAACATGCTTTAACTACAGCATAGTAACCATGTTTGTTTGCTTTATTTGTAGTAAATCCATGGTTAATTTTTGGGAGGGAATGTATGAAGCTGAACTCATAGAGAAATCCCTTTCAAGCCAAGCAGTGGATTCATGTCACAGATACTTTCCTTTAACTAATGGTATCTAAATTACTGGATTTCAGCCACAAGAAAAGTTGAAAATGGTAATTGTGATTAAACCTTATGCACAATTTAGCTTTTCAGTTTGTCTTATTTTAGTATTTAGATTTTAATTGGAAAGCAAGGCAGATATTTAGACAGACAAGTGATTCGTGAGTGAGTCAGGAAACCATTTACTGGGCTAATTCGCTCAAAAACACTGATTCATTCAGAGACGTAACAAGTGCCTGTCTTTATGAGTGAATCATCCAAACAAACCATTCCTAAACACTGATTCATTCTGCAACTAAATAAGTTCCTTATGAGTGAATCATTGAATTTGCTCAACTAATTCCTTCTGCTGTTCTTCATTTTGAGCTATTTTTCATGGCCAAGCAAAAAAAAAAAGCAACTGGCAGTATGATGCTAAAATGTAAGTCACTCAAAATTGACGTCTTGTTTATTAACATATTGTGTGAAAGTAATATCATAGTTGTGCTGTTGACTAGAGTATCACCACAGCAACACCAGCACTCATGTTTATTAATAGAATATTGGCAAACACAACTGTCATTTACACAAATGTCATTTTGATGCAGTTTGAGCATGGGAGACTGACTCCTAGATACTGAGTTCAGAGAGCTTCATGAATGAAAGGAGAGAAGAAACGGTAGCAGCTCTTTGAGGGTCACACCTGGGAGAAATAGTACAAACGATGTGGTCACTCCATTAGTGGTTACCTTACACAGATCTGGTGTAAATGTAGAGGATCGATAGCCTACAGTCTGACTGACAAAAGCAGAGAAATGCATTTAAAGACGGAAACTAGCAGAGAGCTGCGTTACGTTATCATATTCAAGCTTCTAAAAATACACCAGTGCTGAGAGGACAGCTTTCCACAGAGCGCCAAACAGAGCTTACTTTAGCGATCTGCAGAGTGGTGGAAATACAGGTCTGAGGTAATGGCATTGATATGCAGTAGGGATGAGAGAGCACTGCATGCTGGCTCTATAGGCAGTCTCTGCTGTGATGGGAAGGTCTATAATGAACGCGTGTGTTTGTGTACGTGTGCGCATTGATCAGTTGCGAAGCTGTTCTGGCACGTATGGACTGTATGCCATATTGCGTCCATGCTGGAGAGCTTCAGCAGAGAGGGTAGAGCTCTGAGTACTGAGATTCTGAGCTTTCCTCCCTGCTGTTATTCAATATCAGCACAGACCCATGTATCCACATTCACGGTCTGACGATAACATCAAATTACACTCATCCAGCACTGAGCTCTGACTGAGTTTACAAAGAACACCTCTCTCACAATCTCTCCTTCTGTCCGTGGGAATCTTGACAGTCTGTATACGCCCACCTCCTGTTTTTCTTTTAGGAACAGTTCACCCAAAAACAGAAATTCTCTCATTTTCTCAACCTTGTGTCATTCTAAACCTGCATGACTGACCGACTTCTGTTGGACACAGTTGGAGTATTTTGTTTAAAAATATCATTGGCTTCCTTTTGCATAATTAAATGATGTTCAGTTTTATTTGCATGTGCTAAATTGCTGAATTAGTCCAAAAGAGTTTCTAGAAATTGCTGCTTTAATGGCAGTGGAACATCTCTACCGATTTTGCTTGTACATCACAAAACAAAACACTTTTACAAAGCCCGTTTTTTGAGAGAGATTTAGAAACACGTAGCATAAGCGGTATAGCCCAAATTCCAAATAAATTACTCTTATAGGCCAGGTATTTTTAGTGAATCAAAAACATGCAGCTTAACCTGTGTAGTCCAATTCCTGAGCGAATGACTCAAAGTTGGTTCTTTTTAGCGAATCAAGATTATACTGAGAACTAGTGAAGTCCAATTTTCCAAATAAATGAGTTTTACAAGCAGGTTCTTTTTAGTGAATCAAAAGCATACAGCACAACCGTATCTTTCAAGTGTGGTTCAAATTCTGAATGTGTGACCTTGAGTCACTTCTTTTAGTGGTCTAAAAACATGCAGTGCAACCAGTATAGTCCAATTCCTGAACGAAGGATTTTGAATTGGTTCTTTTTAGTCATGCAGTACATGCAGGTCCTTTTTGGTGAATCGCAAGCATGCAGCGTAATCAGTGCAGTTTAATTCCTGAATGAATGACCTTGAGTCGGTTCTTTTTAATGAATCAAAAACATAGAGCACAGTCAGTGTAATCCGATTCCTGAAATAATGACTCTTATGAGTCATAACTGATGACTAAAGATACACAGCTTATGTTTTTAGTCAATTTTAGTATATAGTCAGGCCAATCATTGGATAGCAGTTATGCTGCTTCTAAAAAGAAGTACATGGATGATGATTTTTGTTTTGTTTTGTTTAAATTTCTTTCGAACTGTTCCTTTCTCTTGCACTGTCTCTCTCTTTTTCTCTCTCCTGATTGATCCTCTCCGTTACTCAGTTCAGCGTGTTTCTGTTCTACTTTTGCTCTCTCTGATGCTCTTTTTTTCTGCTGATCTCTCCATCTCCCCACCTCTGTTTTTCTCTATGTATGTTTATAACCACATCTCGCTCCCCATCTCCCCTCTTCTCTCTCTCTCTCTCTCTCTCTCTCTTTCTCTCTTTCTCTCTCACTTTCACTAATGGGGTGCTCTGAGGTCTTGTGTGCAAGGAATTGGCAGAACACTGGGACATATGGCAGGGACTGAGTGAGAGGGTTGGCTGCTGGTTTGATGCTCCAGAGAGGTAGCTGGCTCTGACAGGTCGGACAGGTCCCAACGCATGGAGGAGGACTTTCCAAAATAAAAGTGCCCGCATGGGTTTCTCGAGAAGAGCTGTGAAATAAATAACGTTAGTGGAAGAATCTGTTTTCTCTCATCTCCTTGGCTGGCTTCCAGATGCCGTATGAACTGAATCTTCTCTGTGAAATTCAGATGAGATCTGAGGATTTTACGTCACTCAACCACAGGCTTCTCGATTTAATGTGGTGTCCTAGAAAATGCCAGCGTTTAAAAACGCTGAGCTTCCACACCTGCAAGAAAGAGAGAGAGCTAGAGAAAAGGAGTTCAAAAGTTGAGACGGATTCGTTAGGAGAGGAAGAGATGCCTGTAGGATGGCAGGCTGTGTGTCTGTGTGACGCCGGTTTGTCTCCTCGCATTTGCATAAGAAAGGCTGTAATGAGGTGCTGTGGAGGTGGATAGAGCGTTTTTGAAGTGAGTTGTGACTTCGCGCTGCATGTTCCACAGATTCACGGCTATTTTTTGAGAGATATGTGTTTGGAGCGTTTAGCTAAAGGTGTCTGGTCACAGCTGAATATAGGAAGACATTTAATAGTGCCATTTCTCGGAATGATAATCGGACTACTTGTTCACAAACACTGCCGCTATGAAACTTAGGGTTTTTTTCAGTGAAAAAGCAAATGTGTTTTCAACCTCCAAAAAAGCACCCATCCTTGCCGTTTTTGAATGTGACACATTATGAATGATATTTATGAGATCAGTTGGCAAAATTGATTTTGCATTTTACGTTTTAAGGTGGAAAAGTACAGTATTTGCATGTACCATTTTGTAAAAGATGTGCTTTCAGTCTAGTCAATACTGAATCATTCGAATGGTATTCCAAAACCTCCAATTTTATTTTTACCAGATACGAGCTCTTATCTCAGACTCAAATATCATTTCTTTCCCTAAAATGGAAACGCTGCCATTTAGAGACATTGTAATTTCAGATTGAATGGCATCCACAGTAAAGCTGCCTCAACATCTGAAATAATGAGCCAGCCAGTCTTTTCCCATTCTTTTCCGTCTGATCCCATTCACTGCCGGATTTATGATGTGAGGAATAATCAATCAAACAATAAATCAATATTCAACAAAACACATCTGTGACCAGTCAAGTGTGAAACGCTCCTCCGTAGCGGTGGCTCAGAATAGCTTGACGGGTTTCGGCTGCGCTCTGAGATGGAGAATTTTTGATAACTGGCCTTATCAATGTCGGAGCGGCTGAGCAGACTGAATAAACTTGTCACATGTAATATAGCGCTTTGTCTGAACATTGGGGGGAAGGGGGGACATCACGCAAGGAAATTAATTGGAATTATGGATGCAGTGGTTTCTTTGCTATCCAACAATATGTATTTATATTATGTCAGTTAATGCAGTGAATATACTTGAGGCACTTCTTAGTAGCTCACTGGCAGTGTAACTAGACCTCAGAGTCAGTTTAATGGTATCGTTGCTGTCCACGGTCCATAGCCCCCGGTATATATTTAGCTTGGGTAATTGCGGTGTTATTATCTTCTGTTGTTGTCACTCCTGTTGTTTTTCTTGCCGTTGTTAGATTGAGACTCGGCTGCAGCTTTGGAGCTGCTCTCATTAACTCACTGTGCTATCATCTCCAGTGGCAAAACAAGCCGCCTGAGTGAGTGTACTGCTCACTGGGAGCCACTTACACCTCTCCTCTCCTTTACTCTTATAGACCCTATACATACTGAATGTGAACATTTGGTTTACAAGCTCCTCTGTAGGATTTGGTTTGAAACAATTTTCACTCAGAAATTTCTAGTTAGTTTCACAAACCAATTTTGAAACATTACTGAAAAATTATTTTCTTGTAAAACGTACTTCAATATTCTGTAAATAATAAATCATTGAAAATCTTTGAAAAATCATTTTAGATTGTTTTACAGTTGTTTAATCTGTTAGGTGTTTTAAAAGTTTAATAAGACATTTTATTTTTAGTATTGCACTGAAGAAACTGCAGAAAATATATTTATTTAACATAAATGTCAATGTTTTTGAAATAAGTTTCTAGTGCTCACAAAGGCAACATTTATTTGATCAAACATGCATTAAAATAGTAATACTGCAAAATATGATTTAAATTTAAAATTATTGTATTCTGTTTTTAATATATTTTATGTTATTTATTCCTGTAATTTAAAAAGCTGAATTTTTAACAAAACATTAGTCCAATCTTCAGTGTCACATAATTTTTTTATATGTTGATTTGAATCAAACTAAATTAACTACATATATGCTGTGTGTGTATATATATATATATATATATATATATATGTGTGTGTGATATTTAGTTTATATTATTACATTTATATTATGTTCAAATATTATGTTTACATAATACTTTAATTATGAAAGTAATAATATAGTAAACAAACACAATTAAAGGGGTCATATGATTTAAAATTTTACTTTCTCTTTAGATTGTTACAATCTCTTGGTGCATAAAGAAGATCTGTTTCAAGTTTCAAAGACTAAAGTCTCAAAACCAAAGAGATATTCTTTATAAAAGTTATGACTTGTACACACACCCTTAAAACAGCTTGCCCCACCGTCCAAATGTTTACACAAAGAAAGAAGGCAGAGCTATTATTCTCGCTGTAGTTGCTGCCAGTTGCTGGACGCGCTGTGTGTCGTTGTGAAAGTGAAACTACTTTGTTTGTGCCTCCAAAGAGAACATAATGAGAAATCACTGGCTAAGTTGTATTTACAACACTGTTTCGGAACAGTTCAACTCAAATAATAAAGTGTGTTCAGTGCATTACGGACTAAAACCTGGAGCTGTGCACAGAGACTATAAAGTGGATCAATTCTACCTCTGCAAGCACAGTCTGGTGCTTCTGACTCACAACTTTTAAGTAAGTTACATTTTCATATTAAAAGAATCTGCTACATATTATTAAAACGCGTGAAGAGTAGTGCTGTTGTTTGTTGTTTCTCCGGTCATGAATGCAGACATGGTGTTATGTTTACGATATGCAACACGATGCGTAAAAAGACAGTACTAAGTCAGTAATTATGTCTCCACTGAATGCAACAAATGCCTTGTTTGTAATGTGTTTTATTGTTTTGGTTTCATAGCGCTGGAACACGACATGTTATGGTAAGCATTTCCGCCACATGCTTGCGGTATTCTGCCAATCACAGTGTACTAGATAGCTTGGCAATCAGAGCACAACTTACTTTTTTAGAACGGTGGACTTTGTACAAATTGACCCATTTCAGGAGGCGGGGCTTAGAGGAGAAACAAAAATATACAGTATGTGGAAAATAATGTAGTTTTTGCACCTTAAACCACATAAACACATTGCATTACACCAAATACACAAAATAATGTTATTTTTAGCAACATCATATGACACCTTTAAGAACAGCTTGTGAAGGGTACATAAATAAATACGCAGAACTGTATATCTAATGTATATCTTATGGCACATTTGCCAACAGCTTACATTTAATCCGTTCAATGTGAGGTGAGTGTCACACAGTTAACATACAAACCAAACACACACACGCTGAGTGCAAATTGTTTGGGGATGTTCTGCACCTACTATGAATTAGATTGGAGGACAATATTTGCTCGAATTTTAAGGCTTGAGGCTCAGGGAAAGAAGGTGTGAAAAATGGAGAGAGGCGAAGTAAAGACTGGTGCTAAATGATAGAAAGAGCGGATGTGTTATAAAAGAGAGAGAAGGAAATGTGTGAATACATATGCATGTAATATGAGCTTACTTAATTGCTTCTGCTTCTCCCCAGAATGCATTGCAACTTCAATATTTCCAAGAAATTTGAAGGGAGTTTCCTCACAAAATTACAACAATGCAGCAACGTTTTTATTTAGAAACAGATCACATTCTTTTATGCAGCTTTTGTGCGTGGAAGACAAAAGAAGATATTTAGCAGAATGAACAAGCTTCTTATATTTTCCATGCAATGAAAAAAAAAAAGATAGTGGTGTGGAAAGAAATGGCAAAAAACTCATTGAACATGACATTTGGAAAGAATGAAAGAGAAAGAGATTTTAAACCCCAAACAGTTAAGCCAAAGAATGTTGTGTTGAGATGCATGATTTAATACTGTGGTCCAGTTAGACATCATTATTAAATAAAAAACATGATAGCTTGTGTTTAACGGTATGCTGTTACCCTCACCCCTTCTCAAGCAGATAAAATACAAGTGGCTAGGCTATTACTTGAATGGGTTTGTAAGTAATCTTGATCTAGTGGGCTAGCTTGAAGAAGTGTATCCTCCCATTAGATTTATCTGTGCCCAGAGCCTCAGTCTCCCTTTCAGCCCCACTGTCGTTTATCTCCGCTCTTGTATCCCCTACAGCACGAACGGGGCCATGGTGGTAAAGCTATATGTGATTCGCCATAACATACCTCTGGAGAGCCTATAAAGGACGTTTGGCTGAAACACAAAGAGAGGAAGAATCAAAGCATAGATAAAATAAATGCACAAGCTAGCTGTGGCCACGGAGGTACATGGATGACAGGTGTATCATTTACACTTAAGTCAGTGACAGTGCAGTATTTCTCTACAGATCACAAATTCGAATAAGTCTGTGGGCTAGTTCTGAAATTGCTTTACTTTTTCTTACATATTAATCTCCCATAACTGTGAGTGAGCTAGCACCTTGAAAAATCAATGTAGACAACTTTGACAGTTTATCTTGCGCTTAGCCCTTGTTCAGTCTGACACCAAACGTTCATTGATAGTTAAAAAATCAGCCTGCTGTCAAAGAAGCTGCTGTGATTTTATTTTATTAACTAGATGCATTCAGATTTTATTTTGCAGTGTCATTTTGGTGTAGTTTTATAAGGATGTATTAAAAGCCCCAAATTAATTAGTTTTATGCTCCGCGTCAATTATTAATGCTAACTGTTTTGTGAAGCATTGTTGGCTTTGTTGCTGCTTAGAGCCCTGGAGATTGTGCCGTTGTATAATGTGATTACAAAATAAATGCTTTTACTATGTCCATTTTCAATATCAAAAATAAAGAAACGCTCAGGCTCAGATGGAAGAAGATATGGGTATGTCAAAATTAGTTTGTGATGTCTGTTGTTGAACAAAAAAATTATTAATTCATCAGCCCTGCAGTACTGCTTATTAGACAAATTCTGTCATATTGTGTTTATCACGTGTAGCACAATACCGATAATTAATGTTGACACTATTGTCAAATGTTCTTTTTTAATATCCCACCCTTACTGGGGAGTCATTAAATAATAGTTTTCATAAATTTCTTCTTTGAAATGGTGAAGGGGAACCATACAGGAAACTGTAGTACAGCTTGTCTTCCTGTAGCATGGGAGTTCTCAATGCTTGACTGGCTGTGTTTGGCGTTCACAGGCTGTCGCCTGTAGCAGCTTTGAGGTAACAAGCCCACAGACGTGCTGCCCCCAACGTTCCTGTCTAAATTTAAGCTGATGAAGAGATAATTGCTCAGTCAGCAGCATACAAGGCATCACTCCACAAGTGCGAACAGAAGCTAAAGCGGTGGTTCTCAACTGGTTTAGTTCTCAGATTTAACTGTGGACATCATGTGGAGACCCTACACAGTAATAATACAAAATGTGCATTACCGTTCAAAAATTTGGTAGTGTGACTGTTTTCAACATGGACAATAATAAGAAATGTGTCTTGAGCATGAAATCTGCACATCAGAATGATTTCTGAAGGATGACATGCACTGAAGACTGGTTTAATGGCTAGTAATTAATAATTTCAACTAAAAGTGTATTCAGTTAGAAAATATATAAAAATAATTCTTTTTTTTCTAGTATTTTATTTTTTAAATAATTTATCATAAAATGTATTAAATGACACCACCTGAATAAGAAAAGTAACCATTTTCATGCTGTACTATAAACAGCAGAATGCTGCTTAAAATATGGCACCTGACTCTAGATTAATAAAGTTAGAAGGGGGTGAGACAGTTATATCACAACTGGTATGCATCTTCAAATGCAATGTCATTAGGTTGATAGACAAATTATACAGCATTTGATGTCATGGATTGTTCTTCGAGCCTTCAAAGAAAAGCACCTTAGCATTTTGTGTGGCGCATTTGGGCTCAGATTGTTTGGCGAATGTCAAAGCAAGCCTTACAAAAAGGCTGGTATTGTAAGATGGGGCAGTGCCATTTATATTGAACCTGTCAGCTCACACACAAGCAATGTTGCCCATTTCACATTCACAAAAGTCTAACCAGTCATATCAAGCATAGTGTCTTAAAGGCGCAGTATCAAAAACAGCCAATTTAATCATATATGGAAGTGAAAGGATGGAAACTATTTTATACTAAATTACAGCAAAGAAAATTGCCTAACATGAAAATGTACTGCATGTACATTACAGGAAAAAGAGACCCTACATATAGGTTCCACGAAGTGTAAATGGCAACAAATAACATCTTGTTTGCATTAAGTTCAAATGGAAGTAATGTGCTGTTTGTACAAAGGGTAAATTGCCTGAGCAGTGGCGGTTAGAGCAAATAGCCTTTACCAAGATTGGTGTAAATAGACACTTCCAAAAATAAATGATAACAACAGGTAGGATATGGCTTTTTAAAGCAAAAACAGAAAAGACATATGATGTAAGGCAGAAATCAGAGCAAATTGCTATGTGCTATTGAGTGGAGAGGTGATTGGAGGTCACTTTTATCCAACGGATAGTCTAACGCTGTATTTAAATGAGCTTTCCTGGTTATTTACTCTTGAAGATGAAGATTTGATTTTCTGTAAGAGTATTTGCAGAGATCAAATCTGATGAGAGACGGGACAGGGAAGTCACATCAGAGACCGATAGCGACGAAAGACTCATAAAGCACTGTTACTGGCACCGAAATGGGGATTTGAAGGCCATATTTGGAGTTATTCTGGTCATCCAATATAAATACCTGTGTGAAACGGTGTGTGTAGGGCCCAATGTGTGTGTGTGTTAGTGCAAAAGCCAGTTTGTGTGTGCTGGTGCGACTCTGTGGGCGCCTTCCTGCACTGAGTCACATTATAGCTGACTCAGTGGTATATAGAGGAGGTGGAAGAGAGCCAGATACAGCACCACCCTTTGGCTCTTTGTGCACAAACACATACATATACTTCATCAGCCGTGGCAAAAAGCTTATTTAACTCGCAGTGGACACAGGAAGGGTGATGAAGGATGGAGAAAGAGATGGAGTAAATGAGCCTTGTTGATATCTCCAGGGTTTATCTTAAGAATATTCTAGATAATTCCAGAGCAAATGAGCTGGTCTTATGGTGTTAGGTTAATTGTGTTGCAGATTCCTGGATTTATGGTAATTTGGTTCAGTCTTGCTGTAAATTGCCTGTTAAAGTCATTAATATTCCTGATGAGAAGTAGACTCAGCTCTGCTCTGTAAAAATGTAATTGTATTTACCGGTAAGAAGGTAGCTGTGGAGATAGGACTTCACACTTTATTAATGGACGCCTCTTCAGTTAATATTTTAACCAAGTTCCCAAAATACACTCGGATCTGGTTGACAGTCGGAGTTGTTTGCGCAAATGGGAAGAGGAGTGAGAGTGTGCGCGCCTGGGTTCTGTGCCAGGACGCTTACAGTAATGGGTCTCGCTGACTGATTTGGTAATTATGTCCTGATATGTGTGGCTGCTTTATTTATGGTCACCATTATCAAGGACCTTGGTTCTCATTTATGAGCAAGATGGCTCTGACCTCAATCTCGTAGGTGTGTGTGTGCATGTACTGACAGCAACCAATCACTCTCAGATTGACTGTGGTGAGTTTTCACTACGTTTGTCCCCTTCAGTATGACTTCAGGTTGACTTTTGACTTTGTGAAGGTAGGTCATTGGAAATTAGCAAGTCTTGTGTCCAGTAAGTGTGGGAGCAGATAGATGACGGTAAGTGATCTGCTCTGTATTACTATGTGATGGAAGGCTACAGGGTCAGTGACATACAAGAATGTCCATGACAAAGTAAAGGTGCTTTAATGTTGGATTCATATGGTTTTGAAAACTTTTAAAGCATTTTCAAGAAATGTTTCAATTTTAATGACTCTATATTAAAATTGCTGCAACAAAGTAAGAAGAATTAGCATATTCTGCTTAAAACTTGAATACAGGTGTGAATATTTTTACATGTATTTTTATACAAATTGTATAAATATCATGTATCATTTCTTAAGTATCATAAATACCATGCTTTTGGGAAGCCACATGCACATAGCATTTTACAACCTTGCCTTGTAATTCAAATATTTAGATATTTTAAGAGACATATGACACACAGCCATGAGGGTTGAGTCTTTTCTATGATGAATGTTCTTTTAGACATAGTAAAAAAGACTTACAGTATGATGAACTAATTTAGTTTTTTAAAGAAGCTCCCAGCTTACCTGCTTTGTTTCTCCAATTTTTTGCAGAGAGAGAAGAATACGTGGCCACCTTCAAGGGTTCAGAGTATTTCTGTTACGACCTGTCCCCGAACCCCATCCAGAGCAGTAGCGATGAGATTACGCTCTCCTTCAAGACCCTGCAGCGTAATGGACTGATGCTCCACACCGGAAAATCTGCAGACTACGTCAACCTGGCGCTGAAGAATGGTGCCGTCTCGCTGGTCATCAACCTGGGCTCTGGGGCCTTCGAGGCCCTGGTGGAGCCCGTCAATGGGAAATTTAATGACAATGCCTGGCATGATGTGAAGGTTACCAGGAACCTTCGTCAGGTAACCGCGCAGAAAAGGCAGAGGTCGAGATTGGATACATTCAGATTCCAATAAGTCGCATCAAACTAACCCTCGGGCTAGATTTAACCGTTTTAACCATTTTAATCAATACCAGGGTCAGAAATTAACTTTGTATAACAATATTTGCTCTCTAAAGTTGATTCGCAGAGGCATTTTTTTTTTATCTTTGTATGGGCAATTTTTATATTTACCTAATCAAATGTATCTGTGTTTAAAGTTAACCAGTTACTATGGACTGTTACTAATAAAGCATGACTGTTTAATGCTGCTCATGTACATGTAATTAAACAAAAATTGCATAGTAACAGCTTATAAATTAAAACTAATTACTAGATGAAGCTGCAATATCATGATAAAATCATTATTGCTGATTATTGCCCTCTAATAATGATTATTAATGTTGATTAATAGAAAGCTTTTGCTGGAATATAATCACTGAAGCCATCTACACTGCTACTTCAATCTCTTACTTGCATCTTTTCTGCACTCTGTTGTTTATGACGATGAGAGAATTCGCGAATGCAGATTCAGAGTTTCGCCAGTGAGCGTGCATACCGAGCGACTTCGACGTTCTCCCCGATGACGAATCCAAACACCTCTGATTGGACATTGCATTCGTAAACTCAACAGAAATGTGTGTGATTGGTTGAATTGCTCAATGCTGCAAATAATGCTTAAAACGAAATCTATTCTAATCTAAATTCGACAGTTTATATTTATTTCACTTTAAGCTTAACAGCCGTAATAGATCTTGATTGATTGTGCAGGGACCTGTTAATTTCCGACCCTGAACGAGACATACACCCATTTAAAATAGTTCAGGTTTCCAAATGATGTAAGTTGCTTAAAAAAGAGACTAAAAGAGAAAGTTCTAGGAATTTGGTGCGCTTTTATCATTTTAAATTAGCACTAGCACTCATTTATGTAGCATAGAGCAGAGCTGATGTAAGAAAGACGCTCCCGATATTAAAGTATTCATTAAGCAGCCATGAATTCAGCTTTTAGAGATGAGTGAACGTACCTTTAACCCCGTTCCCCTCGACTAATATTTAAATTCAACCTCAGACTCTACGGCATCCATATTTTACTGTCACTATTTGATAGCGCCACCTCTCACTACATTACACAAGTACGTCACCTGTCAGCACAGAACACGTTTGAAGTGTCAAGACTCGGAAAAGATCCTAGATGTGTGGCACGAAGTTGGATAGGACAGGCAGTAAACATTAAAAGCTCTGTGGTACGTTCTGTCACCAGTAAAGTTAGCGGAGCGCCAGGAATAGGAAGAGACAGTGTTTGGAACAGAGTAGACTAGATCCGTCCCAGAGGAACTCCACGGTGCAGATCTCGTCTGCTTCTCCTTTCCTTCTCTTCTTTTGCCCTTTTTAAATGTTTACTAACCTGCTTTTGGGGAAAGAAACTAACCTTTCATCCATGGAATGTGTCATTTACTAACCTGTTACCTCTTACTAACGTGCAACGCTGATGTACTAACCTTGGCAAGAGACCATCTTTTTTGATTGAGGATCGGTGTTCTGTTCACAGTTTTTTAATTTCCTTTCTCCCCCCTTTTCCACAAAGCACTCAGGCATTGGACACGCTATGGTAAACAAACTACATTGTTCGGTAGATATCATTCTAATTGTTTCTTAGTTTGGGTTTGCCGTGTGTCTATTTTCCTTTTTTTGAATCGTAGACATCAATACTAAACAAAAAAAGGGGGAAAATGCGGTTGGTACTCTTTACGCTTACTTCCCCTGCCCTGCCCAAATTCCCCTTTTCTTTTTCTTCTCATTAGTTGGGTTTCCTCAGCTCTTTATGTCCCGTCCATCTTCTCTTTTTTTGTTTTTCCTCTTAGGTTATCTTGCATCTTTTCCTTCGTTGGGTTCTTTTGCATAAGGTTTTGCTCACCGATTGGTCTCCGCTGGCTGGCTCTGAGATTTTTCATTGGTCCAGCTAGCTTTGAGGCCCGTTGTTCAGCATGGTGTGCATCCTGGCCACCCCGTGTACTAACACTTCTGCTCCATCAGTACATTCGAGGCTGGCATGGGTGGCCGGTCATCTTGTCTGTTGTTGTTTTTGCTTTCTTTCTTCATGTGAACACGCTTATGCATGCTGACACTTCTTCTGTGATTGGTCTCATGAGCCGCGTGGTGTTTGTGTCCTTCTCCCTCCCCTTCTCTCTTTACTCATTCCTGTGCAGTCTAATCTGTGTGAAGAATTGTTCTTTCTAACCAACCATTGTTTGCATGTGGAGAGGGAGGGATAATGAAGCATGCATCCATTCAACCAGATCTGTGAGAGATGTGCCTCTAATTGCCTGTGCTTTCATTTCTAACCTCTTAGCACGCCGTGTTCTTTGTTTTACCTCATATAAAAACATTGAAAACTGCTGAAACTACTCACAATCACTGGATTCAAGCGATACTAACTCTCAGAAACACACATACTACTAACACCATTTTTGTGTCTGCTGATTTACTTTTTGTGCTCTATTAATGGTACCGCTAACATTGAGCCTGGGCTATTGTGCCGCAGACTTCCTCAGCTCAGACTTGCTAGAAGTTCATACCAAAAACGTAAATCTAGAAAGACCAAAAAAAAAAAAAGTAAAAAAAAAAAAAAAAAAAAGTTAAACAATAAATAAAAAAGATTTCCTGAAACAGACATGAAAATGGGTTCACATTAAATCAATAAAAAGAGAAAAGCTATAAATAAATAAAGATAAATAAGAAGCATTAAAGGCAAAAACAAAACAAAGCCAAGCATCCAAATCCTTACGAGGGGGACCAAAGCCCTGTAACAGTATTCAAGTTATATGTGAGTATAGCGTGTCCTTTCCCTGTGCTTTGTTGTCTAGGTTACAATATCCGTGGATGGAATTCTGACCACCACTGGATATACACAAGAAGACTACACCATGCTAGGCTCGGATGACTTTTTCTATGTCGGGGGTAGTCCCAGCACTGCCGATCTGCCCGGATCCCCCGTTAGCAACAACTTTATGGGCTGCCTGAAAGAGGTAAGTGCTCTGAAAAGTGCCTCTTGAAAAAAAAGTCAAGAAATCTTCCAGTAATTTAATCACCTTTTATTGCTACTGTATTACATGTGTTCATTTACTTTTTTGAATCGTAGAAAGATACGACCTTGCAGTTGATTCGCTAAATTGATTTGCGATGTAGTGATTTGAGGTATATTTAACTAGTTTCTTTTTATTGAAAAAATCCTCTAAAAATATTCATTTGAAAAAGAGATACGGCCTTGTAGCATGTGTGTCTGAATTCAAAAAAGAATTTAAAGTAATTAAATGTGTGCGTGTGTGTGTGTGCCTGTGTATATACATATATATATAGTATATATATATATAGAGAGAGAGAGAGAGAGAGAGAGAGGTATATATGTATTTATGTATTCTATATATAATTTTTTTTTAATCCTCAAAATATCCATGTATTTTTAGTGAGGTTTTCAATAGATTACTTTTAATTTTACTTTTATTTATTTATTTGACCAAGAAAAAGTTTGTTAAATCAGTGCTGTTGAAGTTTATTTTCATTCAGGAATTCTAAAAAAATCACAATTTACACAGAAATATTAAGCAGAACAACTGTTTCAACATTGATAATATTAAGAAATGTTACTTCATTTCTCAAGGAATGTCTTCTACAAATTCAGCTTTGCCCTCACTTGGTTAAATTACATTTATTAATGTATAGAATTTTAGATTTTGTCGGCACTGATAGCCAAGTAGGCAGTGCACCGACACATAATACATTATAATACATAAGGCATCCTGACTTCAAATCCCGGTTTAAGGATATTTTTCCCACTTCTCTTCCTCTGTCACTTCACTTTCTACCTGCTCTCCACTGTCATAATAAAGGCAAAACACCAAAAATAAATCTTATAGATTTA
>JAUMHE010000061.1:9345381-9434847 GCA_032359235.1 Enteromius mattozi
TAACTTCCTAGTGATCTTGAAGACACTGATTAGCTTCTTCAGGTGTGTTTGATTAGGGTTGGAGCTAAACTCTGCAGAACACCGGCCCTCCAGGACCGAAATTGCCTACCCCTGCTATAGGGTTTCTGGACATCTTGTACACTTTATTGATTCAGGTCCTCTTGGTTGAAATTGCAGTAATATTAGAAACATAGGGCTGCACAACATATTGCATGTAATAGTCATGCGCATCACATCAGTAAAGTCGGTTCTGTTATTATAGTAATAAATCTCCATCACCTGTTTTCAGATGGAATGGCATTTAATATACAGAGCCGTAGTTTTACTGACAAGCAACGGAATATGACGTACACTATCGCATGCAATTCATCTGCGATTATGTGCGCAAATTGCATAGCTCTGTATTAAATGGCGCTCCATCTGAAAACAGGTGATGGAGATTTATTACTAATCACAGAACTGGCTTTACATGCATGCAATATATCGTGCAGCCCTAGTTTAACATTATTAATATGATTTCAACCCCTGTCCAACACTCCTAGCTTTAGTTGAAATACAGAGTAACATGAACATAGTATATTTTTCTGTTAGCTCCCTTTTTAAAAAAAACTGTTCTCTTCTCTTTTCACATAAAGGTTGTGTACAAGAACAACGATGTAAGGCTCGAGCTGTCTCGACTGGCCAAGGTAGGCGACCCCAAAATGAAGGTGAGCGGTGTGGTGGCCTTCAAATGCGAGAATGTGGCTACCCTAGATCCCGTCACCTTCGAGACGCCAGAGTCATTCATTACCCTTGACAAGTGGTCCGCCAAAAAAGCTGGTTCCATCTCCTTCGACTTCCGCACCACTGAGCCCAACGGCCTTCTCCTCTTCAGCCATGGAAAACCCAAACCACAGCAGCAGAAAGACCCCAAGAGCCCCAAAACCTTGAAGGTGGATTTCTTCGCCATTGAGATGCTGGACGGTCACCTGTACCTTTTGCTCGACATGGGCTCGGGCACCACCAAAACCCGTGCCGTCAACAAAAAAGTCAACGACGGGGAATGGTACCACGTGGACTTCCAGAGAGACGGAAGATCAGGTAGAATCTGGCTATGTTCTGCTAATGTATTTTAGATGTATTCAGTGTATGGTTAGATGTTAGCTGGTATTCAAGGTCTACGAAAATATTGACATAGCAGAGACAGCAGTGTTCTCTCACGCTCGCGTGAACACAGTCGTAACCGTGCTTTCCGGAGCGCACTGTCAGGCAGGCATTTGAATATGAACAGGACCCGCAGTCCTTCCTGTCTTCCTCGTCCTTTCTTGCTCTGTCTTCTCTGGCGGAGTTGCCATGGAAACCAGATTTGGTTTCCCAAAGGAGAGAGTGTTAGTGCACAGCTCTGCCAAGTAAAGACGTTCATCCCTAACTCTCCCGCTATTCCCCCTTTTCCTCGCACGTCAATGCCATTTGCCTGCAGTCAAAGGAACGGCCTATGCTACTTTTTCAGTGAAAAAGCGGGAAACGCTCTATTGATCCACTGTTATTGCGAATCTCTCATCTTCTCTTTCCGGATATAGAAACGCCAGTCACCTGCATTCGTTCCGACATACACTGTGAGATTAAATTGCCAAAGTTATAAGGAGAAAATTAAATAGCTTTTGGAGCAATTATGAATTCAGATTTCTAAAGCAAGAGTGGTATTTTTGTTTCATGCCAATACAGTATTCAGTTGGGATTGGATACGGTTTCGTTAGGAGCTCAGGTCTTTTTTTCCACGGTTTTAAATTGTATTTTTCATCAAATCTGGGATTTAATCCACAGGGCTCGGTTTGATCTTATTCTCCAGGCTTTATCACTGCACAATCCGCTGGCTGTCATTGTGAGTTCAGGCACAGTTTGAAAGTGCGAATAAACCTTTTCTCTTAGTAGCATTTCATGGGAATCTAAAACACCATTGACAGATGGGACCTTGCGTTTCAGGCCCGCTGAAAGAGCTGTGTCACTCTCCCGCCTGCGTGAATTGCCTGCCTACGCAAGCCGTTTGATCATATATGGGCAGCCGTCCTGGTGCAGGGTGCGCTCGTGTGTGGGCATGCTGGTGTTTTTGCATGCGTGTATGCAAACATGTACGGTTGTGCATCTGCATATGCATCTATTAATGAGAATGTACATATGTAGACATATAGATGTGAGTCAGAGGCATTTTTGTGCCTCCGCCAAAAAAGTAGGATGAGAGAATACAGAAGTTATCCTCAAATATAAGATTGAGTAGTGTATAAACCACTTATTTTTCTAAAGTGACAGGCAGCCAGGCCACAAATTGGCATAAAAAGAATGGGTCAAACTGGTGGAAATGGACAGGCTAAGTACAAAGTAAACACACCCACTCAGATATCGCCACTTTCGGTCACTTCTGAATTGAAATGAACTGGAAATGATCTATGGGTGAGGTTTTAGTGACTTTTTAAGCTCAGTTACATGAAAGCTGCACTTCTGACATGAGACCTGTGGTGTTTACAGAGGATTTGTTGACTAATGGTCCAAAAAGAAGGTGACTAATAATAATAATAACCAAACATCAGTTACCAGTAACAAACGACGTGAGTTATGCTTTTAACACTATACAATTGTAGTGATTACTTTTGAAGCAATGATAAAAAAAAGTTGAAAATGTTTATATTTTATGAGATTTTAATGTAATTTGGCTTAACCCTTAAATGCATACCTCAGTTCTTTAGTGACCCTCTACATCATTCTCTGCTCTCTCCCTCCTTCAAAAATAGTAAATTATAAAAGAATGCCTGTTTTCAGACTTGATGCAGTAAATACACTGTAAAAAAAAAAATTCTTAAAAATTTACGGTAAAAAACGGCAGCTGTGGTTTCCAGAATTCGACTGTAAAAAAATACAGTAACAATATTTTAGGTTTTACGGTTTTAAGTAAAATTTACAGTAATTTAATTAACTGATATAATGTTAATATACCAACCTATGAAAGTACTGTTTTATACCTTTGAAAAACACTGATAACCTCTAAAAGCAGGTGATGATGAGAAAGTGACATGATGAACCAAAGCCCTTCACGAGCAGCTTTTAAATATGAACATATATAGAAAGTGCTCAGTGTCATTCACACAAACACTAAACACCATCATGGTGAGACTCACTTAACTGAAATATGCAATAACCATTAATTTAACAACATTAAATACAACATACAACCCTAATAAACATAACTGATAAGAAACACTAAGAAGAAACAGTTATTTCAAAGAAAAAACATCAAATTCAAACAAAATTTGAAATGCAGTGGAGGGAATTCTGGGAATGCCAGTTTACGTTTTTTCCCTGTAAATTTTAATCATTAACAATTTAACAGGTCATTTTTTAGAGTGTACAGTTAAACTGTGAAAAAAAGTTAATGTCACAAACTTTTTCAAACTTTTTTTCGGTGTTCATTTTTTTAAGCTTTTCTGAATAAGATATGTGGCTTCAAGCACATCCCAAAATTTATATACTTAAAATATAGTGCTTTTATATATATATATATATATATATATATAAAATGCATACAAAAATAATAGCACTGATTGTTTGTTGAGTGTGTAGATAAAACGCATTTCATACACATTTCAAGCCGAAACCATGTGCACATCAAATGAACTGGAACATGCATTTACATTGGAATGATAAAACCAAATGGGACTTTGCCTCCTTTTTCAAAAATCCCCTCTACTCTACTGCTGTGTGTATATTTGTGCATGTGTACATAAAGTAAAACCGGCCCAGCATTAGGCCGTGCTGTGTAATCACTGAGCAGAGTGAATGGAAGTCGAGATGATGGAGAATGCTCATTACTGATGACCCGGGGGAGATGTTTGGCTGCTGTTTAGGGGTACAGTCGCCAAGTGCGCAACACAGGACAAGATAATGTGTGTGTGTGTGAGGGTGTGAGTGTGAGAGGAGGAGAAAGTGCCGCTATGCCTCATCAAATCCACACAGACTTATTACAGGCTTAGAGGAAAATGAAATTCTTATTTACTAACACTGTTAGCATGTTACAAGTGCCATCTCTGCAGTGATGTATCAAGCGGAATAGAATGGAAAGCATTATTTCAGTGTATTCGTCGGAAGGCTTGGCAGAGAACAAGTTGCATGGAGCATAATTATAATTTACTGTGCCACCATGTCTGGCCATTTAGTGTTTCTCCTGGTTCTTTGGGTGTGCCTGTGAATAATGAGTCAGATACAGGAGGCCGTAATCAGTCTATGGAATCACATTTAATCTCAAAGTGAATTTTTCTCCCTCTCGAGGTATGTGAGGCAGATCTGAGCTCAGGCGATAGCTCTACATCACAGACTGGAAAGCATAGCAGAACGATACTGCAGCCATTCATTCAAATCCCACAATAGCCATTAATGATGAAAATAAATCACAGATCTGAGAACAAATACATCCTTTACTGGAGCTTGGCACTCATATAAATGCACATACTCCCTAACGGTCCTGCTGTTTTTTTTCTTGTGATCTATACACAGATGAATTATAATGAAATTCCATACATTTTTGGATAGATTTTAGAGGCATTTAAAATCCAAGTTGGCATTTGCAGACTGATTTAAAGTCACAGGTCGCCAAAAAATGAAAAGCCTGTCATAATTAACTCACTGTTTCAAACCTCAATGTCTTTCTTTGATGTGTTTGACATGAAAGAAGATAGTTTGAAGAACTGTTTTTGTCCATTTAATTAAAGGCAGTGAGGTTCAAAACAAACAGTTCCGTATTGTGTGTGTTGTATTGCCAGTATTGCCTATGTTATAGGGACCAAATGTCCCCACAAGTTTAAAATTTACTGGTATTATTATCCTTATAGAAACATTTGGTCCCCACAATGTAGGGGATACCAAAACCACTCACACACAAACTTACTGCCTTAGAATATACACAGGAAGAGTAATACTAGTACATTTTGACCTTGTGGGGCAATTTTTTGGTTCCCATGAGGAAAGTGCAAACCACAAAGAGTGATCTTTTTGGCAAATCTAAAATAGTTTTCTGTGACAGATAGGGTTAGGGTAAGGGAATAGAAAGTATTGTTTGTAAAGCCTATATATAACCCTATGGAATATCACAAAACATGAAAACCCAATGTGTGTGTGTGTTTGTGTAAGGGGTAGGTTTAGGTGTAGGGCTATAGAATATACATTTTGTACAGTATAAAAACCATTACGCCTATGGAGAGTCCCTACTAGGATAGCTGACCAGACTGTGTGTGTGTATGTTACCAAGAAAGTCATACAGGTTTGGATGACACAAGAGTAAATGATGACAGAATTTTTCAGCAACAAATCTTTGTCAAGATACAATTTCCTCAAAAAGTACTGTAATTAAAGTCGATAATGGATAAGTAAAGTCAATTACTCTGAGCTAAAAAAAAAAAATGGTTACATCACAATCAGTGATCAATATAATTAGTTAACAAGCCTGTCTTAATCTATTGAAACAATTAAGGTCACAGAATGATCCTCAACAAACAATGAAGTATACTGTAAATAAGTCCTAAAAGACCACCACAGCATGAATAAAGATCACATGAACCAGCCACATAGACATACCAAATGCATCTACAATTATGAAAACTGCTTGTTGTCCAAACATTGGTAAAAAATAAACTGCAAGTCTGCAGTTGAGATGTGTGTTTGCTTTAGTGCTTCGTTAACTGAGCTGTCCCTTTAACATGTTGCATGCCTCGTAGTGCCACCTCCAGCTGACTCCTTGGTTACATTCACACTAATTTGCCTTTATAACAGAAGCTGCATTTTTGTCACTAAAGAAACACGGTTTTGGCACAGAAAAAGGCGGCATCTTTAATTCTAAGCCGGCTTTTATTGAGTTTGGACTCAGTGTTGGACACTAATAAACAGGATTCAGCAGTGGTCAGCGCTTTGCGTTAATCCCTGCCTGTTCTCTCCTATCTTGCCAGTAATGGCTTTTCTTTTGTAACTGCCTTCAAGGCGTGAATAATGGCAGTGCACAGTGGTGGAAAATGAGAAGGAAAATTCTGAATTGCCGCCTGCGTATAAATGCCTGTTTGTTGGAGTCGCCAGGAAAACAATGAGGGTGATTATGGAACTCGTGAAAGTGTTTTAACGTTATTAGACTGAATGAAAGACTGTCTTTTTGCTCTTTATACTAACCACTCTTGTAAAAGCGGTATTTTTGACGTAAACCACAAAAAAAGATGGCAGACTGAAACCTGTTTTGAAAGGGTACACAAATAATTTGTGAGCACTGAATCAGTCACAACCAATAAATTAGGTATGAATAGAGCTCAGCGTTTATTCTGTTATATGCCCTTTTGATAGCGATGACTATCCAGGGAATCTGGTACATATTGTCTGCTGTTGCTATGGAGACTGCTTTTTGAATCTTTGTCTTTGTGTAAGGGTTTGCTCTGTGAGTTCAAGACAGCCCAAAACAGATCATAATAAGAAAGCATGTACACATATATGAATGTTAATCGCTCTATAATGTTAATATGTAATATTTAATATGTAATAATAATATGTAACATTTAAATTATTACTACATACTGTACATCCAGTAATAGTGTACAGATTCCTTCAAAAAAAAAAAATATATATATATTTTTTATGTTATATTATATTACACCAAGTGGAAGTAATAAACAATTATTTTGAATAGTATTTAAACAAGTCTGTCTATTCCAATGTTCTGAATATATATTAAATAAGTGCATACCTTAACCACAAATTATGCTAAAGATTTCTCAATGTGCCGAAGGCCCACGTTTTCTCCTGGCTTCTTATGTTTTCTAGCTCCAGTCTTGTTCATAACTCATATTTTTGCTATTGACATCTACATCAGGCTGATTTGATCATCCGCAGAGCGATTTTATACTCGACACATACCTACAAATGCAAAACTGACAAATCAATGCTATAGGCGCTGTTCTGACAAATGGTGACAAAGTGTTGTTCTGAAATCATCTTTCACACTTCCAAGCTTAAACATGAATATACAGTAGCTACATCATTTCAAATTTACTTTGAGGAGACTGAAACTGAGAGATTTCCTTCTGCATTGTGTGCTTTGCAAGCAAAGGGGGTTTTATTTACAGAGGAAAGAATGAAGGATAATTTCAATATCCTTAAAGAGCCTAATTTGCATAGTCCACAATTTGCATATATAATTTCTCATTAAAACTGAATCAAACTTTTTGGAAGTTGCTGAAATGGCATCTAAACATCAAGTTAACGAAATTAAATTAGCTTCTTGTGGTTTTGTGACAGGCACCATTTCCGTCAACTCGATCCGTACTCCCTACAACGCTCCCGGTGAGAGTGAGATCCTGGATTTGGACGACATACTCTATCTGGGCGGCCTGCCAGAGGACCGTGCCGGTCTGATCTTCCCTACGGAGGTCTGGACCGCGCTCCTAAACTATGGCTATGTGGGCTGCGTGCGAGATCTGTTCATGGACGGCCAGAGCAAGGACATCCGGCGGATAGCAGAGGCCCAGAGAGCGGTCGGGGTGAAGCCGTCCTGCTCCAAGGAACCTCCTAAACAGTGCCTAAGCAACCCCTGCCTGAACAGCGGCACCTGCAGAGAGGGCTGGAACCGATATGTGTGTGACTGCTCGGGGACGGGCTATCTGGGACGCTCCTGTGAGAGAGGTAAGTGCATGCATTTTGCATGTAGAGTTTAGATTTTGGTTTTCCATTGTGTCACTTGATCATCTTTTCCACGATAGCTATGCCCGTCAAGATTTTTTGATGTAAGCGTTACTTCTATTTTTGCTCTGTTGTGCTGGGTAGATCCTTCCACAAATACAGTGTGAAATACAGCTTCACGTACAGGTGACAGTGGCCGCCAATTGACAAAAAGTATGAATTTCATTGTATTATATTAAATTAGATTAAAAAAATTAAAAGCTGTGATGTGAAAACAAATCATTTCAGATTTTTTACCCTCTTGAATAAGAGTGATTTTGTTTCTAGTTTTTGGTTTCTTTTTTAAAACCAAACATTTTTAAGGAAAGACACTGTAGGCAAAACCTGTCAATTTTATGATTTTGGCCTGTTTTGCTTCCATAACTTATCTTCTTTCAGACTAGCAGAAAGACCTCCAAAAATACACATTTAAATGTGTATATCTGTGTATTTCAGGTACAATACATATTTGTGAAAGTCCAGGCTAAAGTCTCATAATCTAACTATGAGATACTGTAAAAAGTTAGATTTTTAATTTCACTATGATTTCAGTCTTTGACATGGCCTTGCTGAGACAGTATTAAAGATATCAAGGTTACATTTTCACAGAATGTTCTTTACCTTATGAAGGATGATTGAAAACAGTAAATCACACACTTACATGCGAAAAGACTTCAGCTGGGTTTTTACAGTCAGGGTCACATTTGTTTTCTAAAAAAATGAATTTCTACTTCACTAGCACGTACTGTATATACACTAAACTTTCCACTTTTATTCCTATCTATGTCTTGAAGGTTTTTACAGGGGGGTTTGTTCATATATCATTCACCTGATATAATTTTAACACCTTACTCCTTAAGATAACATGGCGAGAAGTTGTTTTTTTTTCTTCTAGCTGTTCACTGCAGTATTTTCTGATTTATGCAGTGATAAAAAGAGATCTATTCTGTGAAAACCTGTACTATGAAAATGACCCAATGTTCAGAATTCTGTCCTGGAAATGTTTGCAAATTAGTGCATATTTAATTAGACAATGCCTCATTTGCATAGTTAAACATAATATTTCAGAAACCTGTCATACAAAACAAATGTCTTAATGTACTGTGATTAATTAAATGTTGATATCTGTTTATCCTATTCACCTTAAATGCTTTGTTTGAGAATTCCACTGTATTCCTATCATATAAATGTCACTTGGCTTAATTTTTGACTCATACATTTCGAAATGTGGCTTAAATACCCAAATACTTTTTAGAGAGTACGTTCTTTGTCTTTCAAAGGACTGAAATAATAAGATGAGGTGTTAGAAGAATCGCTGCTTCTATGAAAGGTCTGTACGCTCATGACGTGTAAAGATGTGGCACTCATTCAGAGATATTTTGTCCATTATGCTGCGTAGGGGAGAGTGACATTCACCGCAGCTGAGCTGACGTTACTGTTACCGTGGTAATTGTGTTTCTCTTCAGTCCATGTCATCTTCAGAAAGAGCCACTCAAGCATGGATTATGTTTTTGCCTTTTGTCTCCCTCCCTAGCAGAATTTTAATTCTGTTGTTTTTCCACATGAACAAAGCGGCCAGCGTTCGTCCGGGAGAGCTCTAAGTCCAGCTCTGCGTTTTAACCCCTCATAGGTGCCTCCGTGTATTCATTCTGGAAGTGCTTGAAGCTATAGTGGCTAATTCTTTAATGGAAGTGCATCGCTTCTAAGCTTGTTGCTGTTGTCTGGACACTGATATCACCCTGCAGCAAAGTCGCTTCTGTGGGAAAAAACAATCAATTATATGCGCATTGTTGAAGCTCTGTGCAGAATTTATGGAAATGATTCGGTCAATTAACCCATCAAAGATGGCTTGCTTTGTCAACGGCCGAGCAAAGTTCACCGCAAACAGCCATCAGAAAGAGAATGGTGCAGTCTGGTGCAGTTTTGCAGGGTGTTGCCGGCTTCCTCCAGATGCACGTTTATAAGATTGCAGTCACAGAAAACAGCTTTTTGTGCAACGGTAGAATGGAGAAATGAAACGAGATAGACGCAGAGAGAAAGAGCCAGAGAGACAAAAAGAGACAGACGACAAAGTTAATCTTGTCAGCAAAATTAATAATGGAAATGTTTGATAACTACGTTTTTTTAGTACTGTATATAGCTTATATATATTTGTCAGTGATAATGAAGATGAGAGAAGATGAGACAAAGATGCTTAATGACAATAATTAAACCGTTTTAATTAAAACATGCTTGAAATATGATGAGGGAGAGATAACTAAGATAATAATGTAATGTAATGTAATCAAAGTAAATGATTTTAGAAGAATATAAAAAGAACCGGGTGATTTTATTTAATTATAGTATATTAAAAAAACAGACACTGAAATAGCTGAACAATGATGCGCATATATTTCTTTGGACTGATAATGAAACAGATTGACAAACTTGAGTTCTAATCAGAATGTGCTTTTTGCTTAACACGTTACACTTGAGAAATATTATGAAAAGTTTCAAGTGGGGAAATTAACAACAGTCTTTAAAGCATGAAGAGCACAGTAACTGAAAATTAACAAATACCTTAATTTACTCATCATTTATTTATTTTTGTTAATAAATCTTTTATATGATTTGATTTTTTTAATGTTTGATTTACTAAATCTAATTGCTTTTAATTTTTTATTTATTTAATTATATTGCATTTATTTATTTAATTATATTGCAAACGTGTGGTCTACAAAAAATTATTTTTATATTATTAGATATTTATCTACTGTAGATTAAATATATGTATACTGTATATTTCAATCTGAGTAAACTAACAAAATTAGTGAATATGACATATCAAAACTAGCTAAATTAACAGGATGAAAGAAGGAAAATAAAATAAACATCATGTACACCAGTTAGGGTGAGCAAAGAAAAAAAAAAAAGTGCCAAAAAAAAAGTTCTCAGAGCATGTCATTAGGTTCACAGTTGGCCCTGCCCAGCTGTGTGAGGTGAAATAAATCCATAACCATCCAGCTGCTCTCAGTGCTTGACTTACTTGAACAAAGCATCAAAGGAAAACAAACGCCCCAGAATAACATCTGCCCTAATTTCCTATCATTTCTCCAAGGGTCCTAATGGGCTCTTACAGTGACTAAACTTAGCGCATAACCTCTGCTCATCCCTCAGTACCTGATAGTTCTGCAAACAGAGTTTTACCCTACAGCGTTCATTTTGTTTAGAGACGCGACAGGATGTGCTACAAGCGGGTTCAAACAGCCAAGCTGTAATAGACTTCACTTTTATTTCCCACAGCCACACCTGCTTGATTGCATGCTTGGCAGGCCGTTCATGTTGATTCCCAAGTCAGTATTTGTTTCATTGCCCCGGTCGCTGCACGCTTTTAGACTTCACGAGGTGTCGTGTTGCGTGCAGAAAAATTGTAACATGCATTTACGGTGAAGGTTCCATCGGCATGCGGGAACTCACCACGAGCAAAGCTGAATAATGTATGATGCCTCTGAGCCAACTCATCCTGTTTATCATGATTGTTGAACATACATTTCCCTAATCCCTGTGGCAACCATAGCTCCTGAGCGCTGCAGTATTCTAGCAGGGAGGGCCTGCGGCTCCGCCATGTGACTGCTGACTCTCCGGATGTCACCTAGCGAGCTAAACTCAAAGAAGTTTGCAATTCGGGGAGAGCATATTCAGATGTAGGCAGATTAGGCCAATTTGCATGTTTGCGAATGCGAGGTGGAGGCGTGGCCTAGCGGTGATTAACAAATACGCTCTGAAGTGTTGAGTATCCATGCAGGTGATGCAAGTTTGAGTCTTGCTTGTGTCATTTCCTGAAACTCTTCTTCCTTGCTGGCAGCATTTCCAGTTCTATTATCCCTAGCAATTAAATGGCCAAAAAATACATAATGGCCATAAAATTAAATAAAATAAAATAAAGAATATTTTTGGGGCTTTGACTATTGTGGAGCCTGCTATATGTTTCCAGGAAAAAAAAAAATGAAAAGCATGGTAAATAATTTACTGTGATAAAATGTTATCAAATTATGTAAAAATAAGTATGTGAAAATATTATGCAGTTGTGCATATTAAGGGTGCATGAACCATTGTTTCATTAAATTAACCTTCAGACATTTATGTACAGACAGTAATGTCTTTGAATTATTTTTTCTTCATCTATCAGCAAATACTGCTGTATGAGATATAAATAAAACCATAAAATGGCATATTTTATTTCAGCTACCTGCCAAGATAACATTTCTTGTTTTCTTTTGGTTTAGTTTCAATTTAGCACTAAAATAACGTATATAAATAATAATTAATAAAAAATAAAAGATAGACACACAAAGTTTACTAAAATTTAACTCTGATTATTCAAAATACGTAGTTGCCAAAGCAGCATTTTTCATTTCATAGTTGAAATAGCTACTAAAAAAGAAAATGTATGAACTAGAACTAAAACATAAAGTTAACAAAAACTACTGTATATACAGTAGATTTTTTTTTTTTAAGTAAAACTCAAAACAAAAAAAAATCCTATAACGGAAATTAAAACAGAAAATATTAAATCTAATTCGAAATATGAATTCAATGATAATTTAAAAAAACATTATACTTGCATATTAGAGATACTAAAATAACACCAGTTTGTGATTAATTTTGATTAGGCAGTTTTACAGATAGTCACATCATGTAATTTATTAGGTTAAATTAAAAGCTTACCAGGCTATTTTAATTTATTTATTTCACAAGTGATTCATGTGAGATTATGCAGGATGCAGATGGAAAGGTAAGACAAAAACGCAAGAGATATATATTCATGCGTAACTGAGTGTCTCCATTTGCATGTGTTGGGCTGATCCTGCATATCAGAGGAACTGGACGCCACAGAGCACTAAATGAAAGTAGCAACAGATGGAGGGGCAGATGGAGAGAGTGACCAGCCATGTACACTCCTTTCTACCTGCGGTCCTCTAGTTCCGTGTCTCTCATTACAGACCAGGAGAGCGGCAGTTTTTAGGAGCTTTCGTGACTGCTCAGCGCTTGTTGTGACAAGATTGGCCTCTAATTGAGAGATCTGTGTCATTCAGAAAGATCAAATTAGGTCTTCATGGGTGTTTCTACAGCTATGCCCACTATAATACTAAGATTTTCTCATTTTTGTTATTTGAAGATTACATTAAAACCATTCCGTTATGGATTATATAAACAAAGAGAGAAACATTTTAATTTTAAATTCAGTCCGGTTGCTACCAGTTGTTATCAAATTAAATATAAAAATGTAAAAGCATTATGATCAGCTGTTTTTGCTTCTTCTATCAACTATCTAAACAAAGAGTGAAAAAATCATGACAATTTAAATTTTAATTGTGTAAAATTTGTTGACATTAATGTTCTTCCACAAATTGTGGCTGTCCGGTTGTTACTAGCAATATTTTTATTTAAAAATTAATGTCAAATATGAAAAACAAAACAATAAAAAGGTAAATAGGTCCATTATGAACAACATTTTTATTGGTGCATATATGTTTTTTAAATTATTTTAAGGATTAATAAAATGCTAGACATAAAAATAAAAAATATTGACATTTCTATTAGAATCCTGTGAAAAATAATAAATGACATGATATGTTGTAGAAGTGGCATTATGATGGATGTTTTAGAAACTTATATAAAATACTGCTGCCCTACACTGTTAGGAATTGTTAGTAGATATATTAAACTAGAGATTTCTTTTAAGTCCGCAGGGTCCAGAATTGCCTATAGCTGAAGAAAGATCCTTTTCTAGTGTCTAAATTTGTGGACAGCTGAGCTCCGTCGATCACTCCCTCAATTCTGTGGTTCCCCGTCCTCCCTCTGTTCCATCTCCATGCTGTTTTCCTAGCATGTTCCTTCATTTGAAACCTCTGCAGACCTCTGCGAGGCACAGAGAGCATCGCTTCCATCTTGTCCAGATTGGATGTGATGTGTGGGCTGTGGAGCGGTGCAGATGCCATACTGCTGCGCTCTCCCGCTGTGTGACTGCATAGCGCTGTTTGAGGAGGCAATGAGGGTCTTTCTGAACCACTGGCCATACCTCTCTTTTCATTATCCTCTCCCCTGGCGTGAGACTACTGGAGACGAGAGGGGGGCTCGTTTGTCAAGCTGTCATTGTTTTGAGGCTGCCTCTTCTCTGGAGCAGGTCTCGGTGGGGAGGGCTAAAGATTGGGGTTTAGGGTTAAAGGCTATAGTGGGAGCTCCAGCAAAGAGTAGGTGGGCACCTGCTTTGTGGTGCATCCTAGTGGTTGTTAAAGTTGATATGATTTGTGATCCTTCAGTGTTTCGATTTAACTTCTGTAATGCAGGGTGGAACTTGATTTTATTATTTGAGAACTGATTGGATAGTGCAAATTTAAATACCTGAAAGAGCCAAAGACAAATTTGAAATTTGACTTTTATTCTATTAATGTCAACTAACATTAGATTATTGTGCTAATGATTTTAGCAAGTCTCTAATTATCGGGAATTAAAACCGTACTCAAACAAAACCTTAACATCTGTTTAGCTTTTTTTTTTTTTTATGTGATTCCAAGATTACAATTTTTATTTTTCCTTTAAATCCTCTTGAATAACATGCAGTAAATGCTTAATGTTTTTAAAAAGTAAATTTGATCAAATCAGTACAAGTAAAACCAGTAATATTTTGAAATATTATTACAGTTTAGAATAACTGTTTTTGATTTCAGTACGTTTCAAAATGCAATTTATTCCTGTGATGGAAAGCAGCCATTACTCTAATCTTCAGTGTCACATGATCCTTCAAAAATATTGTAAAATTCTGAAGATAGTGTTGTCAATGCCAACATTTTTGTGGAAATCGTGACACTGTATATTTTTTCATGATTATTTGATGAAAATAACAGCTTTTATTTTAAATAAAAATCTATCACTTTTGATCAATTTAATGCATTCTTGCTGGATAAAAATATGAATTCCGTGGGCTACAACGACTGAAAAATGTAACAAATAAAGATCGTCTAAATAAAATAAAAAAAGAAAAAACTAAAAGAAAAAAATATCAATTCAGAAATTAAGTTTATTAAGTAATTCTGACTGAAACTTTAATTTTGCAAAAGTGTTTATTGACGTAAATTTAAAGGGTTTAAATTCTACATGGCATGAAAGTAATGGTCTATTTACATATGCAATAAATATTTTTACAGATGAAACAATAATGAAACAATATTATTACAGATTAGGAAAAAAAATAACAGTAATGCATTGCTATGATCAGAAAGCTTTCTGTAAGGTTTATCTTTTTAAGTATTTTTGGGCATATGATTTATAGCATAACATACATGGATACATGCAGTTTGCGCATTGTTTGGAGATTAACACTGGGCAGAATGTACAATAGAAGTAGTAGAATTGCATGTTGGAGAAAATGGGTGAGAAGCTATGAAAAAAAGCTTACATTATGCATTCAGAAAATTGAGTGCAGTTACGATGACAAGCTGCTGTAAGGTGGAGCTTGTTGGGTAAATCGATGTTTTGCAAGAGTTGAGACACATAATACTCGTGCAACATGACTACGGTACCTTTTTCAATGGCTACAATGTCTCACGCGCTCTCTCTTCCTCAGGGGGTGAGTGTACATCACTGCTCTGATTAGTATGCATGCTGCCGTACTTGTGTTCCTGTCTTCGTCTTGTTTTCTGCTGTCTCGCTCTCTCTGTTGTGCTCTCAGGCTCGGCAATGGTGTAACAGAAACCGGGGATGCTGAGACGAGACAGGCACCGAAATTACAGGAAGAGTGTGTCTGTGTGTGTGAAGAAGAGGGCAGCCTAATTGGTGATAGCCCGCAGACTCGTCATCTCCAGAGCTCTCTCACAAGCGAGTGATGTCTCTGTACTGGTTCCATGCCAGATGTTGTCCTCTGGCTCAGAGGCCGGTCTTTGCACAGAGGCAGATGTGTCCGGCCTCCATTATCGTGCTAAATTATCTAGGCATATACACAGTACCGAGTGCCTCATCGGACCTATTTGTTTGATTTTCTGCCTCTTTCCTCTTTATTTTTTAAACACAGCTCTCATACTCAGCACTTTTTGTGTTTCTCTACACCTTTTCCACTAAAACTGTGCTATAGCGATCTGCAAACTTCTCTCAGAATTGGCCCTTGTTTCTGCCCTATAGAAATACTGTAGCTGCAGTGACTGAGTGTAAATAATAGAATATCATTTTATTGTTACTGTGGTTCTCACACAGTGATATACAATTCAAAGAAACATTACGTTAGGTAAAAGCTTCCAATTTTTTTAAGAAAAGAGAGCAACTAAAAGTTTGGCACCTGAGCTAAAGTCACATGATGGTTCTTGAAGCATCTTGGAGATGTTGCCACAGTTTTTCTGGATTTAGTCTGTCTCAGTTTGTTTTGTTACTTCATGTCATTCCAGACAGACTGGATGATGATCAGATCAGATCTCTGTGTGGAGTACTGGCTGTTCTCAGACTCCTTGTGCTAACAAAAATCTAACTGGATTATTACAATTAATGACAAAATCAATGTTTGGTAAACTGATATTTTCTACTGACACACTACAGTAAAAGATCAAATAACTGACAACATTTTTTAGCTGCTCAAATACTAGTGTTTTTATTTCACCATACCGTATAAAACATTCTACATCCTTAATTCTAACCAATACCTAAAATGAACAACTGCATAGCTATTAATAAGCAGCAAATTCAGTGTTTATTGAGGCAAAACCTCTGGTAAATGGTTCTTAATGGCAAGGATTAGATCTTAAAATAAAGTGTGACCTTATATTAAATTTGAATGAGTAGTATTAAGTTGTAATAATATTTAACATAATAACATTATAATTTTGCTCAATTTTTATCAGATCAATGCAGCTTTGGTGAGCATAATTTATATGTGTTGTTTTATATGATATTATAATTCCAAAATAATTCCAGGGTCTTTATGTCATCACAAATGATGCAAGCATTTCATAATATCTATTAAAATTCATAGCGGCCAATTCATATATATTTATATTTTTGGGAATGTCCAGCATGTTACTGGACTATTACGATTTTGTTTTACTTTATTGTTGTTTATTCATTATTTCACACTTTTGAAAAGTCAAGTTCATTTTTATTACTTTTAGTATATTTTTATTTATTTATTTTATTTATTTATTTGCTATGAAAAAGTTGAGCACACAAACAAAATTATAGGGTGGTAAAGTTATGCAGATCTAGTTTTGACTGATTCCGGCCCGGAATCAGCTTTTATGAAGTGGAAATGTGCCGATCAGGCAGCGGCACCCTGTCGGTTGGCATGTGTGTCTCCTCCTCTCTTTCTGGTCTGTATATCTCTGATTGAGCAGCTGGTGAGATTATGCCAGTCGCTCTGAGACCTCGACTATCTCCCATTGCAAATGAGATGTCTTGAGATCCGGCCCACTAAATTGAATTGCTCAATAAAATAATTGTGATACGAATAAACAGATTAAAGCAACGGATGGGCGGTAAACGGTGCTTCAAAAGCCCCTCAGCAGGAATACATTATATGGTGTCTTCATAAATACTGCTTTGCAATAAAAGGAACAAATAAAACGTGGTGTATAATGAGTCTTTTTTATGGCATTTATCTTCTGGTTAGACTGAGTAGCTCTGTTCTGCTGGTGTGAAATGCTGTGGAGAATTTCAGTGTCTGGCTGTAAAACATTTTAGTAACCAGTCATTCATCTGTCGCCATCAACACTAGGGTTTATGATCAACCACAGAGCTGCTGTCACTGCCCAGCACCCTTGTTTTTTAGGGTTTCCTAAATTCTCTCTCCTCCTCTCTCTCAGATGCCACCATCCTCAGTTATGACGGCAGTAAGTTCATGAAGATCCAGTTGCCAGTAGTGATGCACACAGAAGCAGAAGACGTGTCGCTGCGCTTCCGTTCCCAGCGTGCCTATGGTGTTCTCATGGCAACGACATCCCGGAACTCAGCAGACACTCTGAGACTGGAGCTGGATGGAGGGCGTGTCCGACTCACTGTCAATTTAGGTAAATTAAAAGTTAACAACACACATATATATGAAACTGTACATGTCACACAACATAGCATGGAATAATTTATTTTCAATTTACAGGCATATTAGTACATTATGTCTTCATCTATTATCTGTGTTATCAAGTTTTACAATGTAAGATTTATTTTTGCCAATATTTCCCCTTTATTATTCAGGTAACACCCAATTTACTTGGCTATGAGGACATATCATTGACTTCTAGCTATCTTTTTTTTTTTGTATACAGCTAATTATATATTATAGGCTAACTATTATATTAATTATATTGTAATACTGTTCAAAAGCTTGTCAGTAAGACCTCAAAAATGTATATTTTTATTAATCTAGGATGCATTAAATTGATCAAAAATGACAGTAAAGACAAACTATTTCTCTTAATAATAAATACATTCTAATAAATCTGAATAAATCCTTGTAAATGCTATTCTTTTGAACTTTCTAGTCAACAGATATTCCTGAAAATAAATTGTATCATGATTTACAATAAAACATTAAGCAGCAAGTCTGTTTTTAACATACAAAATGTTTCTTGAGCACCAGATCAGCATATATTAGAAAGATTTCTAAAGGATCATGTGACTGCTGCTGCTGAAGATTCGGCTTTGCATTGCTGGAATAAATTACATTTTGAAGTATATTACATTATAACATAGTTGTTGTAAATTATAATAATTTTTCACTTTATTGATGTTTTTATTCAGTTTTGATCACATAAATGCAGCCTTGTTGAGCATGAGAAACATACCAACCTCAAGCTTTTAAACGGTATTATATTATATTATGTTATGTTTTTGCAAATGAGAACATTCCTGTGTGTCATATTAAGTAAAGTAAGGTTTTGTTCAGTTATCTCATTTTTGTGGATACATTTGTCCCTAAAGTATAGCTAAGTATGCACACACTCACACACACACACACAATATACATTTTCAAATCCTTGTGTGTTGAAGAGAAGGATGTAGAACCTTCAACGGCCAGAGTCTGCGGCCAAGCGCTCACTCCCAGATGAGCACGCTGTAGGCTTTCCCTACCAGAGAGTGCACAGTCCCTGCCTTGTACTGATTCACAATAGACCTACACCTGCATACTATAGACTCCCCGCTAGAGTGTTACACATGTCAGGAGCACTGACAAGCCATTGTTCCGCCCAGTACGTTTCATTTACATTTCCCCACAAGCCACTATGCTTTCCTCCCTCGTTGGCACAGCTTAATATTATACAGTCTTGCTCCACTCATAAAGCAGCACCTCTGCTATTCACGAGTTCAAGCTAGTTCACAGCAAGTAAATTTGGACATCAGTCGTTTAACTGTCCTCCCACATCATGTCAGGTATTCCTCATGCAGAACTGAGCTAAAAAAGTTCCTCTGCTGAAATGTGCAGAACCAAACATTCCCTCGCTAAGATGAATGTCAACCATTCCCATTTGGCAGCGTGACATACACTATGCCATTTAACATGTCTGCTTGCATATAGCATGTCTAAAACCTTCCGGTAGTCCCAGCAGGCTCAAACCTGCACTCCTCTGCATACACAAACAGACATGCACCCACACAAACACCAATCATTCCTTCTGTCCCAGAGGGTACTGCACTCCCTGTTAGGGTGGACACACGTTGCTCTCTGGCTGTTAGCGGCCACGATTTTCACTGTGGTTGACGACACGCGACGGGCTGCAGCCTCATGGGAAAACGATAGAGCTGGATTTGTGTAATGCTCCGAATTCCTTTCGGCCTTCCACTCCATCATAGCACACACTGAAGCATGGGACAGCCCAGGCTGTGCACGAGAAATATCGATTCTCCATTCTAGAAGTACGCTTTGCAAAAGATAGTAATGGGAAAGGGGGGCCTCCTCCCAGCATTCAAGCAAGCCAGAACAAAAGCAGTTGCAATGTGCAGTGCAGCAAGGAGTCTCAGAGGTACTGTACTTTTTAGTGTTTTAAAGACAGTTCACCTTGAGTTTCTTTTTTTAAGATTTTAAGGTTTAGTGTTAAGTCAAATTCCAATGGGAACATGTGGTTTGGAAAAACGGTTAACATCTTGAATGTTAAGTGATATCTGGGCTCAACAATAAGGTCATTTGAAAGGCCGTTGATTTTTGTACATTGATTTGTATGCCCTAAAAAAATTACCTGTTTTTTTTTTTTGTTGTTTTTTTGATGTGGTACAAATTCTGCTGATTTGTCACCAACATACTAATATCTAGCTGGCCAGCATTAAAATAGTAAAAATCAACTATCATAATGATATAACGATGTGGGTTTTTTTAGCCAATTTAATTTAGCATTTAAATTAAAAATAAAAATTGATTTCTAGCAAACATTAAGTGATATTTCTTTTGTTGTGGGACCAGTGCAGATGATGGCAGGGCAAGTAAAAAAAGCTTTAAAGGAAAATCCTTATTGTTGAGAGAATTTATTTCAAAGCTGTATTAGTAGTATTAATAATGATTGTGTCAGTGTACCGTCTTCAGGGAAATTACCGCGATAAGTGCTTCTTTTTTTTTTTGGATGCGCACACACAAACCAGCTTTCCTTGAAGCTGTGAGAGCCTGCTATAAAACGTGTCATTCCTATGTTTATTCATGCACGTGGGGTTCTTCTCACATGCGAGCAGAAAGAAGTGAACATCAAGTCAAGGGCTGTGAGTTTTTGGAGTGTTTTTATCTACACGAGCATTCTGAATTCAGCTCTTCTCCCAGGAGGCTAAGGCTTACCGTGGACACGCTCTGGTGCTCTGCTGCGACATGTCCATAAACACAAGTTTTTCCTCTCCCTCTTATCTGGCGGCCCTTTTCCCATTTCCAGTTTGGTCAAATACGAGTCATTCGTTAATTCTTCTGTTTTTTGCTCATTAACGGGAAATGGTTGTAAAAAATGTGCATATGAGAGCATCAGCAGCACCATTGGCGAGGACAGACTGTTTCTCTGGCAAGATTCTCTCTCTTTTCTGCTTCCTGCGCCGCTTTCTGAGCTAACCCAGAGAGCAAATTAATCAATTACCTCTGAATATTCAGTAGTCCCGAGACTAGTATGAAACTGGGTATAATCACATTTCAATACATGCCAAATTTCCCTAATTCTAAATATATTATGGCACAGTGAAGGCATGAATATTCATTAGCGCAGACAGCGAGTCCGTATCCACTCCACCTGGGGTTCATTATCAGCACGCAGGAGGTAGAAAAGAAAGAGAGCATATATCTGGTCAGCGAAACAGCGCCTCGCCGCTCCACCTGGTTTGCGTGTCCGTCCCCAGTTTGTGGGCGATGTGTTGTAATGGATGTCTGCAGTCATAACCTTGAAGGCTGAATTTACATCTTGTCTGTTCTCCCCCATCTAGACTGTATCAGGATAAACTGTACTACCAGTAAGTGACTTATCCCCTCTCTTCCTCTTCTCTCTGCCTCTATGGTACTGAACCAAAGCGCCCTCCTCTGTATGTGTACTGTTCATTTGTATGTATGTGCGTGCGCGTGTATGCTTCAGAAGTGTAAAACATTGCGGTTACGAGGCCTCTGTTTTGCGGCCAGCAGAGCTTTGAGTGGTGTTTCCAAAGTGCGAGCGAGCTCTCAGGTACGGCTAGTTTTTGCCTGTGGGCTGCAGGAGCCTTCGGGCTCCCTGGCAGCCATTTTCTAGGAATGTGAGAAATGGAGCTGACTGGAATGAGAGGAGAGGCGATTAAGTTTCTCACTCACAGATCACACTCCAGCTCACGCCGTTTCCAATAACCCTCACAAAGATCATTTCCTCAGAGAGCCTCTCTTCAAATCCCTCCTCAGACCCGAGCTTGACAGCCAATGACTGCCTCTTATTTTCCTTTTATTGTCTTTTTGTTGCTTCCTGGTCACTGCAGAAGGAGCGACCATCGGGAAGTGTTTGGTTTTCGGTGGGAAGAAGTGTGTAATTATTTAAATATCTATACGAGTTATTTCTTCCTTGGAACAAAAAAAATATATATTAGAATCTTCATCTTTTCTTTTCCATACAGTGACACACACAGAGCACAGCTGTTACACTCCAAAAAAAGTAGTGTCTATGGCATGTGCTGTATTCCAACCCTTCTGAAGTCATACAATATTATATTTAAGAACCGCTATGACAGGATCATTGAATCAAATGTGAATGAAAGAAGAATCCAACTACTTTAAAAGAGCCAATTGGGCACTGATTCAGTTTACTGACTCTCTGATCTGGTCATTTAACAGCTTAACAGATGTGATATTTTACAAGCAAATTATTTGGGTTTGTTAGTTATCTCTTATTATACTGTTTATGGCGTAATAATTTTTTATAGTGTACTGTATACATTTTTTTCTTCTTGCTTCCCATGATTGGCATGCATATTGTAAACATTCACATTGTTTTCCACTAAAAAAAAGCAGCATACTGATTTGAAACAATGTGAGAATGAGTTAATTATGACAGATTTGTACTGTTTTCTTGAACGATCCTTTTAATAGCATGTAGGCTAGAAAGGTACTGGAAGAAGAAAAAATGAGATGTGATAAGACATATAGGTGTTCTCCATCTCTGCAGGCTTTGCCAATCTATTTTTTCTCTACTTTTTTTTTTAATTTGAGAGATCCAGCCTTCCCTGGCATTGATTCTCCAAAAGCCTCAGGGTAATTAATGGCAGTCTCTAAAGGCTCTTTCAAAGGAGTCTTTGTTTGTTTTTGTGTTTGCTTGTTTCCGGTACGTATCTCTTTGAGTGACTCATCATAGAGTGTTCTGTCCCCAAACTGCCATTGCTCATTCACGTTCAAAGAATGAACGTAATGATCGGTTCCCTCATCATCAAACTAATATGGTTCTGCATCCAAATTTGGCCTTCGGTTGTACTGTTGCATAGTAACAAAAGCAAATTTGTTAATTCACAAAGTAAGAAAGCCTGAGTTTCCTGTCCAATCAGGAGCATCCAGACATTTCAAGGAATTTACCTTTCATCACATCATCTGATAAAGTGCTTTGTCCCTTGGTCTTACCATTTGCTTGTGCGTCTTTACAGGCTTTTGTGAGCGTGTTATTGTTTTGTTATTTCGTTGTGACCCTGAGCTCAGTATATTGGCTAATTTGACAATAAGGCAGTCATCTGTGTTAACCTGAATGCCAAAGATAACAAAGCACCTGAGCTTCCTCGAGGGGCTGTGCCACGTCTTTCGTCTACTCCCTCTGAATAATGGGAGCACAACACTCCCAGACACAGTAGTCTTATAAACAGGCCAGTGACAAATTAGGGTGCACATTATAAGATTTTTGCAGCCTGAGACAAATTCTGAATATTGTAAAATATTTATTTTCTATTTCTGTCATCGTAGGCTGAATTCAGCAGTTTTGAATCTTTTAGTGTGACATGCTCATCCGCAAATAAGGATGTCAGACCGGACGCAGACTGCCCAGTCAATGATGTATATCGTAAAATCTGTTGATGTCACACAATCTGTTTTGGCTTTTCTCACTTGGCTCATGTCATGCAATCTGACAAGCTGCATTCATAGCTACAAAGCATTTACATGCACTTAATTTCAGTTGTCTGTGTGAAGTCAGACTACAGATGTGGATAATGCAATTGTAGCTTAGTTTTGTCTAGCATGTACACTGCTGTTCAAATTTTTGTTATTGATAAGATTTTTTTATTATTGTTTTTTTTTTATCTTATGCTCATCGAGTCTGATTTATATGATCAAAAATATAGTAAAAAAAGTGAAAAGTAAAATACGATGACAATTAAACAGTGGCTTACACTTTATTGTGATAGTCCACTTTAGACATTCTACTAACTGTAAGTAACTTTGTAACTACATGTTAACTATTTCTCATTAATTTTAACTACATGTCTACTAACTACAAGAGTTGACTGTTAGGGGATGTTTAGGGTTAGTAGAATAAGTTGACATACACTTGCAAGTCAGTATGTTGTATGTTGTGGACCAATCAAAATACAAGTTGCTAAGCAGTATCTACTAATACTCTAATGGCTGCTAATTGACATGTAGTCGCAAGGTTACTTGCTGTGGATTATGAAAATAAAAAAAAAATTTAAAAAGACAAATAATGTATTATTTGTCAGTTTTTATCAATTTAATGCATCCTTGCTAAACAAATAAAGCTTTCTTTTTTAGTGTTACTGACCCCAAGCTTTTGAACAGTAGGGTATACGTACGAAACAGATTGGCCTCAGCCATCTGCTCTGAGAGACAGAGGTGACTCACGGTGTGTATTTAATCCTTCAAATATTTGATTACGCATTGTGTCATGTATGCCTAGACAGATAAAGACTGTAGTTCGATTATGCAATAACCTGGTCTAGCTCAATTATAGCTTTGAATGTAAATGTTCTTACACAAAAATGTACTGCACATAGGAGAAATTCACACAGAATTATTTTTTGATTAAAAATAGCAGGAGAGACATAATTGAACAGAAGGTGTTTTTCATAGACACATTGATGCCCATAAACCAGAGGTAATGTGAAAACTGAATACATTTGAGATGTACTGTATATGCCACTTCAGAATGATCTTACAGGGTCTGTATTTTTAAAACCTGCCAAAGCTTCATCAAACTGTCTTTTCCTAAAAACAGAATAACACATGCTATGTGAATGGCCTTTTGGGCATTGACATGTTCCCTAACAGCAGATCTCATGAACAAACTCCAGTCTGATTATTTAATAACACCTTGTGCTCGATTTACTCAGAAATGTGTTTACCGATGACAAGTGGAAGACGTTTCGATGCATTCAGAACATCCTTTACCAGAATCAAGAGATTCATGTGAATTCAAAAGGACCTCATTTCTCTGAAACAACCTACTATAAATATGCAGCAGGGTTGCCATTTACTGAAGCAGCCGTGTTCATAAATATGCAGTGGCGATGCTCCTGTTTCATTTGTGATGCAGATAGAACAGCGGACAGCAGGGTGAAAAGCAATGCTAGCCCTCCGAGCCTGAGCGAGCCACACCAATATTTGGGTTTTGTTTGTTTGTCTGATCTTTACATGCTGTGGCTGACTGTATAAGTCTCACACATTGTGAGTTTGTCCTTTGAGAATAATATTAAAAGGCCGTTTACTTATTCAGGTCCCGCAGTCTCATCCCTAACCTGCCCTAATTTCTGAGTGATGGAGCAGATGGTCACATCATGATGCCCCCTGCTCCATCACAGCCTCAGTATCCCAGTTCTCCGCAGTGATGTTCAGATCTGGGCAGGATGGCTGACTTTGTTTGAACCACTGGGCATCGGACCCAAAACCTTTTATACCACATGATTGGCTCTTTAAATGATTTGTTTCTTTCTAATGAAGACCCAATTTTGTCTCCAAAAACGAGCCATCAGGAGTCCCAGGGGTTCGGGGAGATGCTCTGTCCTCTCAACAACTTAGCGGTCTGCACAGCAGAGGCATCATTTGTGCACCAAATTTATGTACTTTTCCCCCAGATGGGACTACATTCTGGTGATGTTAAATAAAGTTACCAGAACGTTCTCACTTGCATCTATTCCTGAGAGGGAAACGGTTGCAGGGGGAACAGTTGAAATGGGCCCAGGCCATCAAGAACTCACCTTCACGAAGCACAGAGTCTTGCTGATTGCGCTGGGTATTTTGGCATTGAAGAAGCAAAACAGCTCTAGCTTGACGATGTGCGAAACTCAGTTGCCGGGAGCTGTCAGGATCCTCCACATCTCCCTCACAGTTGGGCATCTACCCACACAGTAAGGAGCCTTGGGAGATAATTATACACAACTACATATGAACACAGAGGAAGTTGGAAAAGGTGTGAATGGTCCCATGAAAACCACAGGAACCAATTCCACATCGATAGTGGAGAAGGAAGCTCGGATATTTCTGAGGAGTGATTTGTCACCTGCCGGTACAGTTGGGTACAAGGTCTTATAAACAATTCAGAAATGGAAAAGTTTCGCACTGTAGTCCCCTGCTGAGAGTTTACCTTTTAACACAACACGTAGAAAACAAGTCTGACTCTGTGGTGTGTTGCTTGTTTACATTCTGTTATTTCAATTTACAAGTCATGCAAGAAGCAAATTGAGTAAGATGTTTTTCAGAACTATTACGAACCCTTATGTCAGTCATTTTGTTGTGTTTATTGCATTTGTTCCACTGAGGAACTGAAAGCCCTGTTTAAAAAAACAGCATATGCTGTTTAGGTAGGTTTTGAAGCTGGGATGCTGGTTTTAGCTGTTCCTAAGCAGGGGGCCAGCATAAACCAGCAAAGGACCAGCCTAAACCAGCATCCCAGCTTCAAAACCTACCTAACCAGCGTATGCTGTTTTTTTCAACGGAGAGAAAAAAATGTTTCTAATGAGCACACGTATCAAACAGATTGGCTATCAAAGCTTTGTTGTCAGTAGGATGTTTTTATTCATATATTTTTTAAAAGAAATTAATACTTTTATTGAGCAAGGATGAATTAAACTGATCAAACGAGACTGTAAAGACATTTATGATGTTATGAAACATTTTTATTTCAAGAAGATGCTGTTCATCAAAGAATAGGCCCTCTGAAAAAATGAAAAATGTTTCCTCAAAAATATTAAGAAGCAACTGTTTTTAGCTATTTTAATAAGAATAAGTGTTTACTGAGCACCAATTCATCGTATTGGAAGGATTTCTGAAGGGTGGAATAATGGCTGCTAAAAAACCATCACAGGGAGAAAAAACATTTAAAAGAGGTATCCAAATAGAAAATAGTCCTTTTAAATTGTAATAATATTTCATAATATTATTGTTTCTACTGTACTCTTGATCAAATAGACGTGGCCTTGATGAGAATAAGAGACTTCCTTCAAAAGCATTGATATCGTTTGAACATCAGTAAAGGCATTGATGGCAGCCATTTTGTTTTTTCCTAACAAATGTGGATGTTAGTTATTTCAGTTGTTATGTACTTCTATGGTAATATCTTTCCTTGTTTTGTTCTTTTTTTCTTCTGTTATCCTTCCTAAAAATCATTATTTTCACTTGTTTTTTGTTTTGTTAAGTCATTCATTTTCCACCCCACTCGCGAAAAACAAACCCTGTCTTTTTCTGTTTGGTAAATTTAGGCATCAGAAACAGGCCATGGATGGTGGCCATTTTGTTTTCTAGCACATGTGGGCGTTCATAGATTTCTAAGTCAATTCAACCTTCAAAACATATGAGCTTTTGTGGTGATATCTGTCTTGTTACATCTTTTTCCATGCGAGCATTGTCGTGCTCAAGGACACGGCTTCTAATTGTCTGAATCTATGACAAAAAGACAGAATCAGGGATTCTGAGTAAAAGGAGATGTTTTATTTAAGCTCCCGTGGAGAAACAGAAGCAGGGGCTTTACATGTTTGAACAGCCTGCTATTGTGCAGTCTCATCTCTCTCTTTTTGTATCCTCATTAATTATCTGTGTCAGCCATAGCTACTCCTGTCATTGGTGCGTGTGTGTGTGTTTATGAGCGTTGTTCCTCTTCTGACACGAAGAACAAGCCGTTGCCAATTAGGGACTCTGCCTCCCCCAGGGTGACAGTGTGTTCAACTAAGAGAGTGCTGTCACATCAGCTCATGGGTTGTTAATATGGTCTGAGTGTCAGCAGGATGAAAGATGTATATTTAGAAACTAGTGGGGTCACTATACGCTCATGGCTAAATCAGGCTATAGGTTGAGAGCGGCATTTTGGCTGGTTAGAGGTTTGCACTTCAGGGATCCATATTTTCACCTTGGGTCTCTGACATTTACAGTTGCACCATCGAAATGGTTCGGCTGTTCGGATTTTGATGACCTTTAAATTATTTTCTATAAAAACTGCTTTATACGACAGAATGAAATGTGAGGCGTATTGGTTTAAGGTTGTAGTTTTATGCTGTGGTTATTTATAATGCCGTGATATGAAAGTTAATGTTTCACCTACTGTGCTATGTTAATAAATAGAAAGACAGACCGTTTCTTCCAGTGTGAATTGTAATTTCACCCAGCAGTACCTTTTTTTTCAGCAAGCTAACCATAATTTCTAATAAATTAAATCCCTCACACACAGGTGGTGGCAGATATGAGCGTAGGACACAGTCAATACCAGTGTCAAAAATTCATTTTATAGTAAAGGGAAGGGTCAATAAATGCCTCACATTTTTTATTATATTCCTTTATTTATTTATTTATTTTGTTTTCATTTAATTAATTTATTCATGGTTCAGATTTGAAATATCTACAGCATTTTCTGTCTCTTTCAAAAGTGTATTACATTATGTACTGTATATACCTACGTTTATTATATATGTGCACCATATATACAGTACATAATTTTCCTTCACAATTTAAATCTTCATGAAGAAAATGAGCTCTAACACATATTAGCACAGCTGATAAAATGTAATTATATAAATATAAAAAGTAAAAAATTAAATACGTATATTTTACATATACATGTACATATATTCCCTCACAATTGAATTTTTTCCATTTTGACAGGATTTTTTCTTTGATCCCTGGACAATTACAATACATAGTAAAAAATAGAAAAATTGAGCTGTAACACATCAATTTTTTAAATATGCCAGTTGATCAAAGAGTTTGTAAAATGCCTTTAGCATTGCTGATTAGTCAGTCCCAGTAGAGATGAATTACTGTGTCCTCAATATGAAGCTCGTCCTGCCTCAAAATGGCTGCCTGCACTTGTTTCACATGGGTATCGTTCTCAGCTGGATGAGCTAGATATGAATATATCTCATCTCTCCTGGCCGAGTCGAGCGTGTTTGTGTCTGTGTGTGTGCGTCTGGTCTGTGTTCTCCTGCTAGCCCTGTCCTGTCAGAGCGTTCTAGCCAGCCCTGCCTGCCTCTGTCTTATTTAACTCTGCCCTCTCTCTCCACCCTGGGAGATGAGAATCAAAGTGACCGGACACACGCAACCATCTGCCCCAGTTCCATGGCAACGAGCTGCCCTCCCAGACAGAGAGAGAGGCTTTTTGTCTTTGCTGCTTGTGAGTTTGTCTGAACATGACTTCCTAATAAAGGCATAGCAGCCCTGGACCTTTAGCTGTCTCTCCAGCTGTCCAATCACACGCTGTCACCTTTTCACATACATCCTTTTGCAGCGATGGTCAGAGGCCTATAAAAAGCACATGTCATGTCTTGTATATCGCCCGAGGCTTAATGGTACGGCCCCTCAGTGTTACCTCTCAGTGGTGGCTTTTTCCTTTCCTTAGATCTGCAAAGATTCTTTTAGGGGGTGCTGTTGCGCAGTCTGAAACCTTACCTGCTGCTTTTCTATCCTTCAGAGCTGGCTCATGGCCGGCCGATCTGGATTCATAGTAATTGAGAGCAGGGAGGGATAGAAAATCGATTTGACTGATTAGGAGAGACAACGACGTGTCAAAGAGAGGCAGACCGGCTGAAATCACAAAGCCTGCAGGCTCCTCTTCGCGCGCTCTGATCATCTAGTGAAAGCTCGATTGGAGCCTGGAGGTCCAGGGGGCCCCGTCGAACTCGCCGTACGCGCACACGGGATAAGGGGAGGCTCTACAGGCGAGAAATTGCTTTCTCGAATAGAGTTTACAGTCTGTAGGTTTTTGGATGTGCTTCCTAAACCACTCAGGAATTGGAAGAACGTGAGACGCATATGCAGCCGAACATCTCGACTGACATCACAGATGCAGACCGGTTCCCTAAAGGAGGGTTGTTGGAAAAACAGTCACATGGCTCCATCTAGTGGCGGAAGTGGGATTACTCTGTTCAAGGCAAATACAATTTCTTAAATGAGGAATATAAAATGGACCAGAGGATGTAGGTAGATCTAAATGTGTGAATGTGATGTGTGAGAGTATCATTTCCTCCGCTATTTCTTCTTTTTCTCTACATGGATATCAGTCACCTCTCTACACCCCTTTATTTAAGTTAAACCCGTTTCACAACCCCTTTCTTCCTCTGTCTCTCTATCACTCTCTCTCTCTGCTCTTTGTGTTAACCGCTGTGTGGGACATGTTATAGGTAAAGGTCCAGAGACCATATTTGCGGGCCAGAACTTGAATGACAACGAATGGCACACAGTTCGTGTCGTCAGAAGAGGCAAAAGTCTGAAGCTAACGGTGGATGACCTGCAGCCCTCTGAAGGTACATCATATTCTCAAGTGTTTTGCCATCTCACACAAATGCAGATATGAAAGTTGTGAACATCCTAAGTTCTGTTTTGAAGTGTAGAGCACTTGAACTGGGTAGTTTGAAGGACGAAGGTTATTGGCTCACCATATACGAATATATATGTGATTTTGAATTACAAAGTTGCCTTGACAATTATACCAAAGATTCAGGATTACTGAGGGTGAATAAAACTGACCTATTTAAATATGACCTACTTTAAATTTGTTGTAAACTCACATTATTGAAATTTCCTGTTGGTTTGTATATATTAACATGTACACTGCCATTTAAAAGTTTGGGGTCTGTAAGATTTGATGAAAAATACACACAAAAACAGTAATATTGTGAAATATCATTATAATATATTATATTATATTTTAGAATGTAATTTATTGATACCATGGCTTCAGTTTCTTATCATTCCCATTATTACTAAAAACAGTTTAATTCAACATTTATAATTTTTTTTTTAAAAATGCCCCAAATATTGAATAGTAGTGTAATCTTATAAATACACATCATATAAAAAAGTAAAGATATCTTTGTTGATATTGACTTTACAGTAGGTGTACAGCAGGGTTTACATGCAAGATGTTAAAAATAAATTAATAAATAATTAACTTTATTATAAATATGAAACCACTGCTATATTATTTTATATAATATGTATACAAATTGATTTAATATATATAAAATAAGAAATTATTTCTTTGTTGGTATAGTTATTGGGTGTATGTGAGACTTTTAAAGGGGTTATGAAATGGAGAATCAAAATGTTCTTGATATTTACACATGAATTACACATAAAAACATACCGCACATTTCAAAACCAACTCTCCAAATATTAATTATTCTTTTGAATTTGAAATCGGGTCAATTGTGACGTCACAATGACTAAACAATGAACTTCACACTGTTCCTGTTAGTAGTGTTGTCTATATTGTGATTATTTTATATACAAAAACTGATTGTTCTGATTATATAATCGCAGGAGCAGTCAATTAAATTGCATTGCATGAGTGCTTTGAAAATCTGTAGTATTAAGATAAATCTCAGGGACGCACCACAGAGTATTTGCCCACTGAGTGAAGTGTCATATGAAAAAGGTAGTACTTTCCCACAGTGCCGTACAATCATCTTTAGTTTCTTGCTGAACTTACTGGTGTGTGTGTGTGTTCGACACTTTGAAATAGACTTGGTATTTCACTTAATGCTGATGCATTCGGAGGCCAAACCACTGAGGGAATACATTATACTCACATAACCTTACTGATTTTAGAGTGAAAGAACTTCCTCTTGGGAAGCTTTAAAAGAGGTTTTTAAAATATTTAAAGGCTTCTTTTTCTCCCACTGGATCGCAGAGAGATGAAGTTAACCTTTTTTCCTTCAAATTCCCTAAAATACTTCGAACATTCTTCCAACTCTTAATGCTTTCATGTTTTTCTAGTCTTCCATGTTTATTAAAAATTTGATGCAGAAAATTTAAGTCGGCCCATTTGGCAAAACTTTGGCCCTGTCCCAGATTGCACGCTTTATGTGTACATGCTGTCTGTGAGTTCCATAAGACTGAATGGTGTTCCGTTTGTAGTTTATACTGTATTCAGCATTGTCAGCCTTTTTGGGACAGGGCCAGTTTTGACACTCTCCCCTTCCTACATTAAATCTGTTTTTCGATTATTCGCCCTTGTAAGGTCAAATCACAGGAGACCACACGCAGCTGGAGTTCCACAATGTGGAAACAGGCATTGTAACCGAGAAGCGTTATATGCCCGCCGTGCCCTCCAACTTCATCGGACACCTGCAGGGTTTGACCTTCAATGGCATGTCCTACATTGACCTGTGCAAGAACGGTGACATCGACTACTGCGAATTGAACGCCATGATCGGCTACAGGAGCATCGTTGCAGACCCGGTGACCTTCAAGTCTCGCTCTAGCTATGTGACCTTGCCCACACTTCAAGCCTACTACTCCATGCACCTGTTCTTCCAGTTTAAGACCACTTCACCAGATGGGCTCATCCTGTACAACCGAGGAGATGGCAATGACTTTATAGTAGTAGAGCTGGTTAAAGGGTGCGCTTTAATGCACTGCATTTGATTTGACTGCATAGAACATGTGATAAATCCTTCGCTAATTTTCTTAATGACTGTTTGCATGCAGATATCTCCATTATGTGTCAGACCTGGGAAATGGAGCTCATCTCATTAAAGGAAATTCCAACACACCACTGAATGACAATCACTGGCACAATGTGATGATCTCGCGAGATACAAACAACCTCCATACGGTCAAAATAGACACCAAAATCACCACACAAACTACCATGGGAGCCAAAAACCTGGATCTGAAAGGTACTTTTGATGTTTTCTTAATGAGAATGATTTCTCTAGATGATTTTAACTTGATCTTTAGAGCTTAACAAAACACAAAAATAAAAAACAACTTTACTTTATTATATAAAATTATATTATGCTATATATTACAGTGTACACTACTATTTGAAAGTTTAATTTTAAATCATTTACATTTTTTGTTTAATAAAAAAGTGACATTTTATATGTAAAACATATAAAGATGCATCTTCTCTAGACTTCAGTGTCACAATATCTTTAAGAATTGATTTTGTGCTAAAGAAACATTTCTAGTAATTGCAATTTTAAAAACCTTATATTTTTGTCGACACCATACATTTAATTTTATTGTTTGATGAATATAATGTTCAAAAGAACAGCATTTATTTCAAATGGCAATCATTTGTAACATTTACTATCAGGTTTGTTCAATCTAATGCATATTTGCTGAATAAAACAAACAATTTCCTTAGAACAAAAAACAAAAAAAAGAAACACTGTATCTGTATGCATTCCTTAACTCACATTGACATTCATGTTGTTGTATATTGCAACAAACAAGTAAACCAGCAGGGGGCAGTGTGCCTTTTCTATGGCAATTTACATAACATGCTCCCATGATAGTAGACTTGAAAAGGCATTTTCAGTCAGAGCATAATATTTTCTGTCTCTACAGGTGATTTGTATGTGGGAGGTGTGGCCAAAGAGATGTATAAGGACTTGCCAAAACTGGTGCATTCTAAAGAGGGCTTCCAGGGCTGCTTGGCATCTGTCGACCTGAACGGCCGTTTGCCAGACCTGCTGTCAGACGCACTGTCCAACGCCGGCCAGGTGGAGAGAGGATGCGAAGGTGAGGAAAACGGTATGAATGAAACATACACAAGCTCGGCTTTTGCGAGGTCCTTCGCTTGTTCACTGCAATCTCCAAATCCTTGTCTCCTCTCATGCGCTTGTTCATCCTTTCTGCTTCTTGTTCTCTTCATCTGTTCTGTGTTTCCTTCATGCTGGGCCATTTTTAACCGGTTTCAGGCTTCTGTGTTTCTCTGTTGGCAACAGGAGTGTAGATTAGGGGTGAACGATATGGACATGTCCCTATCATTGTTTAGAGATCTTTTTTCTAAGCTGTACTGTGATGAAGCTAAAGAGGACTGGCTATTGGCAGTAGCTTTTAGTAGTTTTATTAATTAATGAAAGATAGTTCAAAGTAATCATTTTATTAGTGAAGCTCAGAAAGATAACAATATCATAAAAGCAAGTCATCTAACATAACTGAGGATGGCCCAAAAGTACACCATTTTGTCTTCTATCCTTAAAAGATCAATTGAATGCATTAAAACTAAATGCAGTGCAGTTGTTCCAAAAGGGAAAACTAATTTAAAAGAGGAATATTAGTATAGTTGTGAGATTTATTAACAGTGATGGCATGCCTATTGAAAGTGACGTTTCAGATATAACATTATGTAAATCATTTTAATATTGAAAGAGTAATGTTTAAGCTTATGAAGTTACATGCCGTTCAAAGGTTATTTGCTTTTTGTAAAGAAATTAATGTATTAATAATGTTGTTACAGAAAATCTTATTTCAAATTTCTATTTCTATTTATCTTTCTATTCTTCAGAAAATCCTGAAAAATATATTTCAAGGTTTATGCCAAAATGATTAAGCAGTACAGCTGTTTTCAACATTAATAATAATATGAGATGTTTCTTGAGCTCCAAAACAGTGTATTAACATTAATTAATTTCTGAATGATCATGTGACACTGAAGACTGGAAACTCAGCTTTGCCATGAGAGAAATCAATTACAGTTAAATTATTATATTTCACTATATTACTATTTTAATGTATTTTTGATAAATAAATGTGAGAATAAATGACTCCTTTCAAAAACATAATGCAAAAAATCAGCAGCAGCTTTTGTTAAAGCCCAGCACCACAATAGTATAACATTTCTAGAATAAATAATTTTACCTGGATTTCTAAATGGAACCTTATCATACACTGCTATTATTTTTAAATAAATTGAATTATCTTAATAACAGACTATCTGTAACTCTACTGTTAAAAGCAGACCTAGTTTTTTACATTTCTGGTAACATTTTGTCTGGCAAAAAACACAGATTGTTTTAATATGGCCGTCAGTATATTAATATGTAAAATAACTGCTATTTGCTAAAAACCACAAGATTACATGCATAAATCGTACATTATGAGTGCACATATTTATTTTTAATAAGGTAATTTTGAGATCCCATTTACAGGGAGCGACTAAAAAATGTCCTTCTGTTCAAACCAAACCTACACTATTGGCTTCTATCATGTCTGTTCCTGACTGGCTCTGTCTCTCTCATCATCTCTAACTCCACCTCTCTTCACCCCTGGGTCTCTTTCCTGCTTCTTTACGTCCTCTCTCTATTCCCTTACATTTTTAACGCCTTAATTTGTTATAATCACAGACATTCCAGTGCCTCTACTAACATCTTATATATTTTGTTTTGTTTTTTCTTTTTCGTTTGGCTGACAAAAGTTGCATTGCTGAAAGCTGACTTGCAAGGTAGATAGCCATATGTGTGTCTTAACCAATGCCCCCTCTCTCCCCCCCCTCCAGTGTGAGCGTCTGATGTCATAGATCACGTTTGCCCAGCAGCCGGTCTAGTAACTCCATCATGTAAATACAAGCACCGTCCGCACACCTTGTATTTACAGCCTCCCGGTCTTAAACTGTCTCAGAGTGTCCTGTGTCATAGTTTTCCCTCACTTATCCGTCACTGCTCTTTTCATTGGAGCGTACATCTGTTCTGTTGTTTACTGGAGGCATGCATCCCCCCTCCCCTCTTCCGACAGTGCCCCCCCTCCACCCACTGCATGCGGTTTCAGCTCCTTCCACGACGAAATTCGGCGGAAATAGTCTATAGCCTTTACACCCTGATAAGGGCCTTAAAACTACATGGAATTTCCCAAGCGGTTAGGGAGTCTCTGGAAGTCAGATTACTCCGCTCAGATATATAACACTTGATTCGAGAGAAGCTCGTCAGGGGAGCGAGCCAACCCTCTGTTTCTCTGCCTGAGACTTTAAATGAGCTTCGCTCAGACAGATCAGGTGAGACAGGAAGAACGCGGCTCATCTGGATCGTACCGGTGGCTGTGGTTGCATCTCTCTCCTCCTCCTTCTCCCTGCCAGACTCGCTTCACTTCCGAGTCAAGTGGCCAAGCCGCAAATGTGCGACTGATTGGCCAAATGGCTGAGTGATGGAGAAGAGGGAGCATTTGAGGGCCAGGGGCCTGTTTTACATGCCGGTTGAAGTAATGAGAGAAATGAGAACAGAAGTGTTTCCGCAGGCTGTAATATGCCTGGCCCGTCGCCCCGTCGCTTCGCTTCTGTAGACTGAACACAAAATGAGCTGTTCCAGACGGCCCCCATTTATCTTACAGCCCCGAGTCCCCAGGGAGTGCTGCTGCTTTAAACCCACCTCAGCAATACTAGGAGCAGATGTTATTATCACACGGGGGCCTGTATTATTACTGCAGCCAATACACTGCGCATTACCGCCAATGCTACTCTGTCACACAGCCACTGGTGCAATGCTTGGATTGCACTTTAAAATCAAGTCACCTGTCCACATTTAATGTCTTCCTGAGTAATGAGAACGATTAAAGGTGCACTCAGTAATTTTATTTTTTACCTTGTTAGAAAAGTTTTAAATAGTACTTTTTAAAAAAATCGTTCTTACCTGAGATAAAGAATTCTACACTTTTAAAAATAAAGAAAATGAATAAAAGAAATCTGTCACTGGGGCCGTACCTTTTCAAAATGGACTAAAATGTGCCTTTAAAGTACCAATATGGTACTATACTAATTGTTTTACATGTAACAGGTCACCTATATTTATATACTTTTACTTTTGTTAATCATAACTTACTGAAAATGGCACATTTGCACATTGTAGTGACATTTAGATCATAAATACATTAATCCATGTATATATTAAGCGGTTTATTGCATTAAATAAATGCAGTTTCGGTAAGCATAAGAGACTCTTATCAAATCATTAAAATCTTGCCTATAATTTTGAGCGGCAGTGTACATCTACACCACTAGATGTCAGTGTAAGTCTAACTGTAACTATAACTTGCTTATTAATATATCATGTGAAAAGCAGTATGTCAAGTGAGTGGTATGTCTGAAAATGTAGTATTCATAGTTGTGCATCCAGTGGACGTTTTACTATCCTATTATATTCATAAATGGTGTAGTGGAGGTCATATTGTACATACCCAATACAGTGTGTCTAGATTGTATTGACACTACTATTTACAGAACTTTTAACAGTCATTATATCATTTTTTGTTAACAGTTAACAGTAGTACATATTCAATGCATAATTTGAAATACAATGAATAACATGAAATGCTAAAAAAATTACTGAGTGTCCCTTTGGTGATCACCAGAAGATAATGACAGAATATAAGCTAAAATAAGCACACTCATTATGCTTTATGAAATCACACTGAAACAGAAAAATGTATATGTTTATGTTTCTTGTACAATAGTAACATTTGAATGCAACACATTTGTGAATATTTGTTTTTTGAAATTATATATATAATATTATTTATTTATACTATGTTTAATATACTTATAATCTATTTTCTTCATCCAGTCCCTAAAGAGTGTCTGAGAAAGATTAATATTTAGACTTTGTCCTCACTGGTAGTTGGTTTTTCATCTAGGGAAGTGAGCAGATGGGACGGTTCTGTGTGGCTGTTTCTGCTGCAATAAAATCTTTTCACTAGTGTGGATTTTTATGTCGTAAGGGACCTATGAATTTATATACCCTTCTCTTTTTCTTCCTGTCTGTTTGTTTCTCTCTCTCTCTACACTACTCTGTCATCGGTCTCTTCAGGCCCCAGCACTACCTGTCAAGAGGACTCCTGCTCCAATCAGGGCGTGTGTCTGCAGCAGTGGGAGGGGTTCAGTTGCGACTGCAGCATGACATCATTTGGAGGGCCGCTCTGCAATGACCGTGAGTCTATCACCTCTCCTTCTTTACTGCTACTGTAGGAAAACCCAGAGCACTGATCCGGAACCACCTAAATTGGTTTGTCAATGGATGAGAGCACTTGCGGCGCTATTATTTATGGTATTCTAAAAAACGTCTTGACGCTTTGATAACTATTATATTTTTAGAAAATGGTATTGGAATATATAAATTGTGAGAAATAAACAGGCTGATTCATATTCAAAACCTACTACACTTCACAATATAAGGACTGAAGTCAAAAATATGAGATTCCACTGATGCATCAGATGTCACTTTGAATTAAAATGGAATCTCAGTGACCCCTAAAAAGCAGCTATTTTCAGAACAGAATGCTAGCATGCTGTGTACTGCATACTGCACAGAATACACCACATGAAGAGTTCATTTGCAAAAACATCTTATCAGAAATCATGTTTTTTTCATTGTCCATTCCAATTAATCTCAATCAAACTGCTTTTGGGTTATTTAAAAAATAACATCAAGACAAAAAAAACAGCTAACATAATGAAAAACATGATTTTTGACATTTTAAAAATCTGTTTTTGCAAATAAACTCTTCACATGCTCCAACTAATTTTTATAAATAGCATGTGAAACACCAACAGCTTGTGTACGCATTGTGAAAAACATATATTTAAAAATAATAAGTCTAGTTATCATTTTAAAAGCAATTGTGAATTTTCACTAGTGCCTGCAAATGATTAGTCACGATTAATCACATCCAAAGTAAAAGTTTTTGTTTTCATAATATGTGTGTACTGTGTATATTTATTATGTATATATGTATATACATTTAAGAAAAATATGTAACATTTATATATTAAATATATTTATATATGATATAAATTATTTTAATATAAATATATACATGTAAATAATTTAAAAATATATGCTGTATGTGTGTGTGTGTATTTATAAATACGTAATAAATATAAACAACACACACACATATATTATGTAAACAATTTTTTTTATTTTGGATGTGATTAATCATTTGACAGCCCTAATTTTCACACATAGCGTCAATTTGTTATTATTGTGTCCTGTATACATACTAGGACTAGGCCATCCTGTTTAGTGCATACAGGAAAAATCATATCAACCATAGTTTTCATAGCATTACAGTGTATACTGGGTTAAATTAGTATTGCGTTCTGAACAAATTGTTGTATTTCTAAAACTGAGCAGTCTTCTGCTACACCACTAGAGGGGGTTGGTGGACACCGCATAGCTAGGGATCTGCACCAAGCTGTATATCACAATATGCTGCAATGAGTAAAAAAATAGATTTAGTGGACTGTTTTTCATAGATAGAAATTATATGTAGAGGGAAACACCGAATAAGCATGCGTGGCCATTTCTGAATGGGTTTGTAATATTGAGCTGTACCCCAAGAAGAGCATTGACTGAATTTGGTGTGAAAACGCCTAGTGCTTGTAGCCTGTGAAAGTGCTGAGTGCCAGGAATCCGAAACAGAGTGAAAGTCCTTGAGATGGTTTACGGAGAAGATCTATTACAGGCTCAAGCCATGCACAGCTAATCCATTCTGCGGGTTTGCCAAACTGATAAGAGCCCGCCTTTGTTCAGGAGGAAGAAACCACATACACGGCTTGCATTACATCATCCGCATCCCCACACCTCGCTGGAATCTATTCAGTGTGTTTTTAGAGATGAGAATGGCCGAGGACGATAGGATCGCTTTTGCTACATAATTAGAATTATAAAGAAAAACACATTTCTTTTAGCTTACTCGCCCCCTCCTCATATCTACAGTGATTTAGATCGATAAATGAATAAATTGGTGAATCTCTCCTTCATTATTGTATGTAAGCCCCTGGGTTAATGATTACAGACCGAATCCATCTTTTACTGGGCACTTATTTGAGCAAGGAACAGACAGGATGATATGTGCACACAATATTAATGTTCCTGCACGGTCATATGCTCATGCGCACAAACACAAAGGCTCATTTAGATGTGTAGAAGCCCAGTGATCATCAGGCCGTGAAGGCAGTTCAAAAAGAAAGAGGCTTTGTTTGAGCATAGTGGCGGAGAGTAAAGCCTGGGTTTGAGACTCAGCCGCAGACATGCATGACCACATCATTCCTCAAGACCTGCACTAGACATACTACAGACTTATACTCAGTATCAATTCTCCATCTCTGAAACAAGCTTTCACTAACACGTACAAGTATGTGCACTGATCGATACACAGATCCCTGTGGGGTGGGTGCAGGGTCAAGAATTAACAGTTGCCACGCGCTAAATTCAAGTAAAAATGAGGGGTAACACTTTAGAATAGGTAACACTTGTTAACTATTAACTATGACTGTTAACTATTACCTATGACCCTCAATAAGTTCTTAATTTGCTGCTTATTAAAAGTTAATAAGGTTGTTAAGTGTAGGCATTGGGTAGGATTAGGGATGTAAAATAAGGTCATGTAGCATAAGGCATTAATATGTCCTAATAATTAGCACTAATAAATGGCTAATATTTAGTAATGTGCATGCTAATAAGCAACTAATAGGTGTAAATGTAAAATAAAGCGTTACCACTGATAGGGAACTTTATTTGTAAATGCAACACACATATATATATAAGTAAGTAAGTATATCTCGTTCGATAACATTTGTAGGAACATACATAGAAACATTCTTGCATTAATCCACCAATAAAAATATTTTAGGAAAAAATAATGACCTTTATGTTTTGTTTTGTTATCTAATATTTAACTAATCAATCTAATTTTCATAATGACAAATGCATTATTATTGTTATGATTCATTATTCATATTTACATCTTAATTAAAAATTCATGGAAAATATGGTTTTGTTGCCTTTAGGAATTATCAGGCTGATACATTTTCTCAATTTCTATTTTTATGTAAGAAAATAAACTGAATAATATAATTTGCATGATGACAAACGCATGAATATTGTTCAGCTTCATTATTCATATTCATATTTTAATAAAAATAGAGAAAAACAAATATGGTTTATTTGCCTGTAAGAAACTGCAGGCAGGTTAGTTTTCTTACTTTTTATTTTTGTGCAAAGGAAAAATGGACTAAAACTAACATTCATAATGACAAATATGCGTTTACATATTAATTTTGAATGTTTAATTAAAAATATAGAAAATAATACAGTTTTATGGACTGTAGCAAATATTAGTTTGGTAAATTTTCCCAATTTCTATTTCTATGCAAGAAAAAAAAACTATTATTTTCATAATGACAAATATATGTTTATGTATTCATATTAATTGATTAAATGATTCTTGACCTATAGGAGGCTGGTACATTTTCTCAAAAAAAAACTTTTTTGCAAGGGAAAAAATAACTAAATCTAATTTTCATAATGACAAATATTTGTTTACATATTACTTTTAAATGTTTAATTAAAAATACAGAAAATAATATGGTTTCATAGGCTGTATGAAATATATGGCTGGTAAATCTTCCCGATTTCTATTTCTATGCAAGAAAAAAATAATTAAATCTAATTTTTATAATTATTATCATTTTCACATATTAACATTAAGTGTTTAATGAAAAATACAGAAAAATTGTCTGTTTCATGATCTGTAGAAAATTTCAGGCTGGTATAATTTATCAATTTCTTGGCCAGAAAGTTAATTCTGAATGCTGGTTGGGTGCATTTGTCCATTAGTCTCATCAAGCATGGACTCAAACACACTTCAGATCTGAATGGCTGCGATCAACATGATCCATTTGGTTTGAGCTGGTAATCAAAGAGCACTTTAGAAAACTAGCAAGAAGAAATGGCAGAGCCGGAGTTCTCCAATGAATGCAAAGCTGATTTGCTCGGTATAAATACTGTTAATGAGTCCGAGCATAGATAAGAGATGAAAGAATTATGTGATTAAAAATGACCACCGCTGTTGAGAAAAACGTGAAGAGATAACCTGATTCTCACGTGAGAAATGTGATATTAAATCTGATGATTGACGTCATTCATGACTGCAACTCACCCGTCTGTTCTCTAACCGAACAATATGTATTTAAACATGTGCTTCATTTTTAATTAGCTTGTTGCTTATCTGCGATCTTGTTTCTTAATAAACAACATCCCACCGGTTACTGGAGCATCATGGGTGGAGGGAGTTGATTCATGCTTCCTGTAGTCAGTGGATAGATATGGAGAGGAAAAAATTAATGTAGGGTTCATTATTTATTTGTTCCCTTTTTCGCTGCATGAATCATTCCTCTTTTCTCTTATGAAAAAAGGAGGGCAGAACAACAGAACATAGTAAAAATTGGACACAAAAGCTAGAGCGAAATGAGTGGAAGGAAGGAAGAACAGACTTTTCCACTTATTTCTCTCCTACTGTTTAAAATACTTGAAACCTTTTTTCTTCCACAGAATGAAAGCACCAGTATTAAAACATGCTCTACTTCCTTTGAATCTGCTTTTGAGGTCAGCTGAAAAAAGAAATGGATTGGCTCAAACATGTGACTGCCAGAGAATGGTCCTCTGCTTAAAGCGACACCCAGCATTCTCCATTAGGTGGCAGCCTTGTAAACAGAAAATGAAGCACATGCTCATTTCGCAGACTGGGTTCTCGCGTTCTTGTAATATCGCAGGGAGCAATTAGCTTGCTATAAATGCAGCAGACTGGTTGCCAAATTGTTTCATGAACCTCTGGAGTTGTGATATGATGTTTCATTACTTACAACACTGGGTATTGCTAAAATCACAGTGATAAAATTGTCTTCCAAATAGAGCAGTTTCAGCTCCTGCTGGAGTCTGTCTTGGAGCCCCTGGCGAGGCGGCTCTGATCACCCGGCTTTGTCAACTTTAATTATACAGTGCTAACGATGCTCAAAGCTGAGAGGAGGGAGAAGCAACGATCTCCTTGTGTGAGAGGAGATGACACCAGTGTCACTTTTAGTGCATCTTTCTTCACACTGTAACTGAAGTCTCTGTGGAGAAGTACACCTGCAGACTTCCTCCTTGAACCAACAAGCAAACACACCCACAACATGGGGTGCACATTAGAGAGAGGGTGAATCTTACACCATATTAATTTATGGTGTTGCTTTTTGCTTCATTTGTTAGTGACAAGACAAATCAGAGATATAGAATACTAGATTTGGGGTCATGCTTTTGCACACCCTATTTTCTAGTAGATTAGATTGGGTTTTTGGTTCTTTGGGTCTTAGACAGCAGGGTAAAAAATACAATAAAGAAAAGAAGTCATTTGAAACCTTGACTTGCTTTTCTTCTGTGGAATGAAGGAAGGGGGGCTCAACATTTTTTGTTCTCCACAGACTTTCATTGTATGTACAAAAGTGGCTAAACATCTTATTTTGTGCTCTATTGAGTCATACAAAAATGGAGGGTGAGTAAATGATGACCAAATGTATATTTTTTGGTGAACTGTTCCTTTAAGAAAACGTTTCCTATGTCTTTTTTGTTGTTGACGTCAAAAACTTGGCATCCATCTAAGCAGTATTTTGACTTATCATACTTGTCACATGGTACAAATTAGGCAGATGGCAACATGTATGGGTTGCATGACTTGCCCTCATTTTCATAAACTGTAAAATTAGTCCGTTTCATCACAAAATCTGCAAACAAAATCTCAAGCACATTGCAGATTTATTCAGATAAAACCCATTACAATTGCATCTCAAGCCTTGCTTGAAGCCTTGAAGCTATTGTCGAATCTAACAAATAAGAAAGAGCGTTATTGAATCAAGTCAGGCACTGTCCATGGTGCTAAAGTGCACCCAATGACTGTCCTTCCGGTGAGAGAACTCATTCAGCTACACAATGGCCGAAGAGGGAGGAGTAAATCAAGGTTTGACTAGTTTGTGAAGGGAGAGAGAGCCCACACTCTCTGAATTCAAGCTGGACTGTTCTCGAGCCACCCCTCTGTCAAGGAGAAACGAAGACAGGAAGAGAGAAAGAACGATTAGGAGGACGAGACACGAGACCCCCCTTTCCACAGCTGCACGCGCCTCCCTGATGATCGAGGGGGAGGGAGAGAGGAAAAGAGGGGGAGGAAAACTCAGCCAAGCTTTACCGTTCTGTTTCCCCTTCTCTTCATTCAGAGGGTCTTTTCCTCTAAGCATGCTGCTTAGGAACGCTTCCGCTACAGAGACGCTGTAAGGAGTGAGAGAAAGGGAAGACTTTCTTAACGCTGACATTTTCAGAAACTCTGAGTACCTTTTTCACATGAGGAGCACTTGACCACTCTTGCCCTTTCTTGGTTCTCTCTTCCTGTCCTCTTCTGGTGTGTGTCTGCTAATGTTACCTCTGAGAGTCAGTGCGGTCTCAACCAGCCAGGCAGCAGCAGAAGCAGCAGCAGCAGCAGCTCTTGTGTGGTGTGTGTGTGAGAGAGAGTGTGTTTGTCGTTTGGGGAGGGGGAGAGGCACTCTGTATTGAGTTAAATGCTGCAGCGGCGATCTCGTCTTGTGTGTGTCATCGCTTCTGGTAGTCTCACTGCTCCTCTCCTATTCTCTCAAAGGGGATAACGAGGGATACAGCCTTGTCTTCATGGGATACGGCTGGGATTCAGGCAGTAGGAAAAGTCCAGGACTGCTGGGAGGTCTGTAACAAAGGCTGCTCACTCTTTTCTCCCTCTTCTCCACTACAACGCTACGCCTACCTTACTGGAGTACTGGATCAGATTCTGTGGTTTCTTTGTGGAGGATTTTGTGTTTTTAAAAGCCATGAAGAGAGGAATTTAACCCAGGATCGTTATTCTTCTGAAGTTTACCTCATCCGTGCTCTTTTTCTTTTTTGCGGGAGAACTCTGTGGAAGTTCCCTCTCCATGTGGATTCGGCACGTGCTGTTGTTCTACCTCTCCATCAGTGATTGGGCTCTTGCATGGTCAGGATCCGAGGCTTGAGCGGGACATGGGTTGCCAGGTGGTTTAAGGACACCCCTCTTTAAAGTCCTTGCACTCCGGTAGCATGCTGCGTCTGTGGCCCTACGGGGCTCCTGGTGGTCTTGCTTCCATCCTGCTCCGCGTCAGTCTGCGCCTGGCTCTCTGGCTGCCACCGCTGGCTTTGGGGTCAGCCCTGGCTCTGGCAGAGGGGCCTGGGGAGCTGTACGTTCCTCAACATATGCCTCATCACCTCGTGCCTGCCGCCAGATCCCACGCCCCCCTGCGGGCAGGACATGGTGCGTAGCTTATTCGACTGCCACATTCACCCTCTCACCGCTTTTGCCATTCTCTAACCTTTTCATTCCTAGAGCGTCTGTTTTCTGTGCGCCGAGATTTTAGCATAAGAAACGATATCATGCTCTTGTAATCTCACTGTAATTGGCCGAGGTCTGTAAATGTACTTGTGCAATTATGTGGTCAGGATGCAAATGCGATCTTTAAGAGGTGTTTGTGAACATTATGCAGATGCATTATGCAGAGTACAAATGTTGAGAGCATAATGCTGGCTGCACCGCGATCACTTAGCGACCAGCGATTCAGCCTCCAGTACCGCTGACTATGCTTGAATGCATGCGTCTTTGTGCTATTTCTAGGGGCCAACGAGGGGGCTGTGTTTATATAAGCACCAGGGCAACATCCTTAACCTCTCTGGCTTGAAAGGCCACATCCGTGCACGCCAACTTGAGCTGACCTTTGACATGATGAAATTATATTCAAATTGCATCGTGGTCACCGTACCATGTTGTGTGTGTGTGTACGTGGATTTAATGCAGCGAAGCAGCCAAATTGAATGTATTAGGTCTGGAAGAGACAGTGGACAGGCTTTTATGCGACTGTTAGACCCTAGGGCCATCCCGAGATTTCAACACTGGTACACCCCCCACACCTCAGTTGAAAGTCTATTACTTCTACATTGCCATTAAATCCCACCGGCCACTTCTGAGACCGGTATACAGTATAAATTGAACACCTTCTGCTTTATTGCACCAGATTTTTTCCCCCCAGTTTGTGTTGTAATGTCTCGTTGCGGCTGGCTGTTTAAAACTATCAGGGCGATTTCCACGCTGTGTGTGCAGAGGGGCTTGAGCTGTCAGTATGTGATACACTGCACTTATATAACGAGACCTGGCTGCCTCTCAGCATTATCCTCACAGATTATGCTTTGATAAAAAAAACACACTATTGAAAAGAGGCAGGAGGAAGAGAGCGGAAGCTTGTGAAGTGAGACGAGTCATTTATCATCCTTTCTGAAAGGCTCTTAGTTTTTCTTCTCTACCTCCTTGCCTCTCTCCCTATCACTCTTTCCTTCTGTCTTTGTCATATTCTTCTTTTCCGCGTTTGTGTGTGTGTGTGACACAGCTGGCATCTCTAATGGCAGGGTGTGCTGAGATCACAGAGCCCCGCTGCTCGCATGCGTCCCCCCAGGCTCCGAGGCAGTGCATCAGGGTCCATTGCTTCTGCCTCCGCCCCCCTCCCGGCCAAGCTAATCTAAACCTCTCAAACCTCTGGACCTCTTTTGCCTGGGAATATTCTGCGACATTGTTCACAGCTGAGCATAATTCACAAGCTCTGATAATAATAAACTAAAACCGAAGTTGCTTCCAGCTACGTGTCTGCTATGCTATTTACAGCACCAGCGGACACCTTCTCAGCCGAACTGCAAATCTGTCCAGCCCTACCTGCTTCCAGCACTGTTTCAGTATGCCGCGACGAGGAGTTTGAGAACAGCACGAGTTCTGTTGTTGCAGCAAAATTACCATTTAAAAACCATTAACAGTAGGTTATGTGGAGTGCAGAAAAGTGTGTGTGTGCAGCCTCGTCTGTGTGCACCAGTAAATGTGCTCTCTCTCCCACTGAAATGATTGGATGAGAACTAAAAAAAACGAAGCAGAAAGCGAGGCAAATCATCAGAAGTTACCCTGGGCTCCAGCACAGTGTTTTTAAAGTCAAACCCATCCCCTTTTTTCCTTCTTCCCCTCTCATTTTGCTGCAGTCTTGCACTTTTATCTCCCCTTTCCTCCACAGCTTCACTGACAAATATACATTTAGATGAAGTTCTACAGTAGAAGGCTGCATTCTCTCACACCTACAGAAAAACGGATCCTATGTAACTTGCGGTCTAAAATCGAACGGTGTAGGTTCAACATCACTCCCCCTCGTTCTTTAAAAAACGTGTTTGTGTGTGCTTGCATATGTTTCCAAAGGCTATTAATGACTGCATAAGCTGCTTTAGTGTACTGCCTCTCTCCTCCATCACTGCAAATCTGAGTAGAGTTGGAGTAAGTGAGCTCATGTGGTTGAGTAATCTATCTCTCAGTCTTTTTTGCTCTCTTTTATGTCAGAGCTATAGTTTGAGAGGCCAGAATTGCTGTAATGAGAGGGTAGCATGGATATGCTAGTGAATGGTGATGTGCCCAGTTAAATATGATACTCCGAGAAGCTGAGAATTGGAAGCGTAGGCTGTCCTGACTAAGAGGGAGATAGAGGGAATTAAAAGAGGCAAAGGGATGAGTTGAGTGGTCAAAGACTACATGCACTTGACAGTGATATTCTACTGGGAACAATGCAGCATCCCCACCAGCAAACACAGTGAGACAGTGAATGACTGTACAGGGCTGCAAGCTGCACTCTATAGTGGGTGCACTGTGAATGTGTGTGTGTGTGTGAGTTTATATGAGAAAGACATATCATCCCCTTGATAGTATGGAGGTGATTGATTCTTTAAATGCTATACACTCTCCCAAGAGAATCTGCAGAAAGTGAGAGAGAGATAGAAGGAACAATAGCTGTGGTGTGTAATCTAAACCCAGTCAAGCCAAACCTCTAGAGAGATTTCTCATTATGTCACTGTAGCTCACACATGGGGCTCAGGGAGGCTTAGACTGGACGTACTGACACACACACACACACCTGCAGAGATTATTGCACATGCTTCCGTCTAATAAAAGAGTTATTTGTGAATTCATCGCTCAAAGTCGACACAGCACCTTCTTTTATTTCTCCATTTTTTTTTTTATTTCTTTACCTTCGCTTCCTTCTGTCATTGGTTCATTGCTTCCTTCATTCTTTACCTCCTCCTAATTTGCTTTCTCCCTTTCTTTCCTTCTGCTTTTCTTTCCTTCTCCCTTCCTTTTCTCCATCTTTTCTTTCCTCCTAACTTTTTCTTCTCTCATTCGTCCCCCTCTCTTCATTACCTTTTCCACTTTTCCACTTCCCTCTCTTCTTTCATTTTCACTTGTTCTTTTTTCTTTCTTTCACTCTCTTTTCTTCATTCCTGCACTTTTTATTTTTTCCCTCAACCTCCTAATTGCTTTTTCTTTCCTCCTCCTTTTTCCTCCTTATCTACTTTCATGTCTTCATCTGTAATTTATATCTATCTATCTGTCTTTCTATCTATCTTTTTTCTATACTCCCCCCAATGTCTTCTTTTTTTCTCCTCATTTTTCCTTCTCTGCTTAAGTTCTTTCCCGTCATTTGTCCATTGTTCCTTCCTTTGTTTTTTAACTTTCTATCTTTTAACCCTTTTTCTTCCCCCATCTTCATTCCTGTTCTCTTTCCTAAATACTCCTTCCTTAGTGTTATTTCTCTCTTGTTCTGTCATCTCATCTTTAATTTTTTTTTTACAATTTTTTCTGCTTTTATTCTTGTACATACAAAATGCAAATCATACACGAAAAATCAACACATACATATACACTCAAAAGATAATTTACACGCTCACACAGCCCCAGCCTAAGCCTCATCGTCTCCTAAACCCCCTGGAGGAGCTCAGGAGCCGAAAGCTCGTTATAAAAACACAAAGCAAATCAAAACAACATCCACTAAAGTGCCACAGCAGACAGGCTTTCAGCCAGCACAGCACTGACCGCTCATTCCCAGATCTACCCTAATTGGCCCTGGAAAGGTCAGCAGGAGAAATACCACGAGCTCTACCACGACCACAAACCCCCAGTGCTCCCTGCCTCTTTCACTCTTCAGTGGACTGTTTTCACGTATGAGCCGCTGATTTTTCTCCAGCCGTGGCTCATTGTATTGACTGGGTCTGTGAAGCAGCATAGAGTGGGCCGCGGCGAGTATCCTCAAAGGTAAATTGTACTGCCATAAAGTGCTGTATAAACGCATTGCTATCCAGATTTGACGAAAATTCAGTTTGTGCCAGGCTATTGTCCTTGAATTACATTGCACTAAACATGAAATAAATCAGAAGACTTTACATTTCACAGTGGGTTTTATTGTTTTATTAGTTCTGATTCATTCAGCCCCCTCAGGTCTGACAATAAAAACTGAAGAGAGTATTAAAGGAAGGAAAGGAAAATGTTTTGACAGTGCCAATGATGCATGTAAAAATCAAACCCATGAGGCGTGCAGGAACTGAACAGTATTAGAGCTGTCCGTGTAGACTCTTGACTGCGTCCTGAGGCAGCCACCCACCCACCCACCATAGAGCCTAAACTCTCCCAACCGGAGACCGAGTCTCTGTCATTCAGGAGGAGGATTCCTTCACGGGCAGACAATAAAACCATGCGTTGCGCTAGACCTGTCATAAACATGACGTCTCGTTTTGAAACCTGCACCTTAAGTTGATTCCTGGAGGGTGGGAGATGAGGAAGGAAGGAAAAAACCACAGTCAAATTTACGAACATTTCTGTCTGGATGTTTTTGCTGAAGATAACGGCCAGTTTACTAGCATCAAACACACACACACACATGCAAAGATACACACATTCATCTACACATCCACACACTCTTAGGTTGGCCAGTGTTCCGCTCGAGCTGTTGCCTGTAATTACCCAGTTGGTGTGGAGCGCTGTGGTGTCAGTCTGGTAATTGGAGCTGCAGTAATTCACTTTTTAATTGCCTGTTTATTATTGCAGAAGCCTCAGTTTTGTAGTTGCTGCACAGCTCGCACTGAATGTTTAATAAACAAATACAATGTCACAGACTCATATTTCACGTAAACATTATAATTGCTTCACATAAAAAACTCTCGCCCACACACACACACAACCACACACACCTATTCTTCTCAGCATAATGGAACAAAAAACAATTTTCTGTCCATAACCTGCCAGGTGGATAAGCTAGCAAAACACACAGAAAACAATGCACCACATACCTGTAAAACATCCAGTGGGGTCCAGAACCTTTTATTTTAACCTGGAAAGAAAGAAATAATATTTATAGTTGCAGGGGGCAAAGTGTATACTAAGGCATTTTTACATTTAATTGTAAATTGTTCAATTCATCTCATTCAAATTGTTATGCTGAAAAACTATAGATTTTTTAACATTACAAAAAAATTCATCCATATGGTTTGAAACAACTCTAAGTCACTTGCAATGCTCTTGAGACTTGAAGGTTACAGTACAGCACGCCATTTCATTTTTGGTGGTTTGAAGTGTTATTTTTAGATTTTGTATACTTCTCTATGTGGGGCCTTCACTTTGCCTTCTGTTTATTTTGACAGCATTTTCATACCAGTGGGGTGCGTGTGTGTTTGCGCGTGTGTACTTATGTGTACACACTTGATGTGCAGAACTACATTGTAGTGTGTGTGTGTGTGTGTGTATGCACGTGTGTGTTTGCCTACCGGGTGAATGACTCCAACCCTGCAGAGTTTGACTGATGTTCCTCATTCTAGCATGCAAGTAGGAGGTGGGCAACCCAACACAATGCACCGTAATTTTAAACCAAACTGCCAGGGCCTTCACAATGCGTCTGTTCTAAGGAAAGAGGCGTCTAGGGACATGAAGCAGAATAGACTGGGAGCTCAATTCATTCCAAGACACGGGCAGAATGTTTTGTGTTTCTGAAACGTTTATTGATGGAAAGTCAGCTCAGCGCAGCTTATAAATATTGTGTTTTCAGCAGTATGATTTGCTGCCTATAAGCCCCCAAGACAATTGGATGTCATTGATTTTACATTTTAAACATGGATCCAAGAAATCAGATGATAAAATATGAATTGTTCCATCCTCGTAACTTTTTTATGCATTAAATTATAGTTTGAAAAGGGGGAGAGGGGATGTCTCATTATGTCTCAATGTGTCAGAGCATGTATGGTAACTGCTTTTGTGCAAATTAATAGATTTAAGGCCTGTTCACACTAAGAACGATTATTAAAATGATAGCTATGTTGGAGTCCGCACCAAATCACAGTAACCTTCTGTTTTTGCTGCCGTTAGGTTGCCTGACACTTGTGTATTTTATCATTCGTCAGTCATTCTGAAGACGATTTTTAAAAGTATATCTTTATTATTACACTCCTTAATGTTAAAAGGGTTTTCAAAGGCATAGTTCATCCAAAAATGAAAATTCTGTCATTTAATCACTCTCATGCTAGCAACGTGAAGGTCAATAAATGATAAAACATTCATTGAACCTCAGCAGTCTTATGCAGATAAAGAGTCTTAAAGGTAAAATTAGTGGAAAAATGAAAATTCTGCCATTATTTAATCACCCTCATGTTTTTTCAAACCTGTTTGCCAACAGCAGGAGGGCTAATAAATGATGACAGAATGTTCATTTTTGGGTGAACTATTCCTTTAAGCAAAAGTAGTCTTTTAGCTTGTGCGTAAAAGTGGAGAGGGATCCATATGGAGCCTCTGAGACCCTGGCAGAAGAAGAAGCTGGTGCGTAATTTAATTTCACCAGCACATAAAGGAGATTACGGCTATGATGGGATTCCAGAGGGCCAGGTAATATCTATCTCATTAGAAGAGCTCTCCCAAGCATTCACACACAGCTCTTCTATGGGGTGGCAGTCGGCCCTCTCTCCTTTGCTTGTTCCTGCTGATTGACCTTAGAAGGGCGCTGGAGTGGAAAGACCCACACGGTTGTTAGGTAGCGAGGGTCTTCTTTAAAACCCAGACCCAGCTGCCCACCCAGCCGAGATGATGGAACATATTTAAGGGGCTAATGGTCTGGCTTGCACAAAGAGCCTGCCTCATTTAACAGCATCAGAAAATAGACTTCAGAGAAGAGGTTTAACCCCGTTAGCGGGAGGGCAGCAAGCTCCTTAACCACATCAGGGATAGGAGTGAAAAGTCAGGCTGAGGGAGATAAGAAAAGAAAGAAAGAAAAGAAAAGAGGGAGAAGCTCCCAAGTAGTTGGGATAAGAGCCGACTGCACGAACACAGAATCCAGCAGATATTTTCAGCATTTCGCCATTTCATTGATAGCTAATGTGGAGACATGACAGGAAATAATGGAGAGAATAGAGTCAAGGCTTGACACAGGCAGGATTCAAACCCAAATTTACCACTTGTGCAACAAATAGTAGTTTTGAAACATGTATCACTATACCACGCTTCCAGGAACCCAGCAGGCTCTCTATTTTTTGTCTTTCATACAACTTGGCAGTCTCTTTCTTATGACAAAATAATTTTTTTCAGCACAAATCAATTATTCATGCTCATTTATTTACTTGGTAAGTGGCTGCATTAAAAAAAGAAATGGATAATGTTCAGTCAGCCCTCTTTGAATAAAGTACTAATCACTCTTTTAGGGGTTTATTTTATGATCTGTTATCTTTTAAAGGGATAGTTGGCCCAAACATTTCATAATGTTCACACCTTCATGTCGTTCCATGCCTGTGAGACTTGCTTTATTCTGGGAAACTCTGTACTGTACTTACTTGTACTTACTTGTACTTTCACTGTATAGATAAAATAAGTTGAGACATTCTTCAAAATATCATTTGCTACTCATAAGAATATTGAAAGTCAGATGTTTGGAAGGACATGAGGGCAAGACGCCAAATTATCATCTTTGGTTGAACTATTGCTTTAAATGCATGTATGAGTCAGATGTCAACTTGGATTTTTAAAAGTTGATCGCGCTGATTTTAACTTTCAGTGCACTGTGCATTGCCCATTTGTGCCCGTAAATCTCTGCACAGCTTTACGCTTCCCTTCCCAGCAAATCCATTCACTCACCCACAGCTGCGAATTGCCGTCATACTGAGCGACAGATATGAGGCAGGCAGCCGTAGCGGTTCGCACGAAACAGATTTCAGCAGAGCCGAAATCTCATCCCTATCTGCTTCACATCCATGATGGCCTGTGCGCATATGTGTGTGTGAAGTTCAACCATCTGAGCCCCGCTAATGAGCAGAGCTCATTTCCCTGGGTTTGGAACAAGCCCGCCAAGGGAGTCGTCACTAACCGGGGCGTTAGCTAGCGCGTGAATCCGTGCGCGCTCGTGAACATTTGTGTACCCGTGTAAGCGAATGCGCCTGCCCCGGAGGGGGTCAAGCCGATCGCTGACACGGTGTGAAACAGTCTCAATGAGATGCGTTCAAGGGGGCCAGTGAGAGCCCGCTAGTAAAAATCACACAGAGTGGAGCTAATGAGCACGGCTCTGCAAATAGAGGAACGTGCTAGGAAATAACCCAGCCCTTTTGAAACCACTCTCAGCACTTTAACTCAGGGGCCTCTCTAGCTCTTCTGAGAGCTCCGGCCTCCTCTGGGTTTTTTCCCCCTGTGCTGCTTCGCCGCCCGTCTTATCTGCATCTGGAGCTCAGAAGCGCAGCAGTCACGCTCCGCCAAGAAGAGAGTGTTGAAGTGCATCTCGCATCTCCCGAGGCTGTTATCTTGAGGTTGATGAGCTCTTTGCTCTGTGAACATTACCCCGACTGCACCTGCCACAATCGAAGCGCTTTCGCCCCGTTTTGCTATTGAAGTCACGCCTGATCAAAAGAGCTAGCGCGGCCCGCCAGTTAATGAGATCAACTCCATTAGTAGCGTTTCTCTCTATCTCTCGGTGAAAAAACCCAGAGAAACCTTCCTGCAGGCGCTGAATCGCAGTGACCCCGCTCACAGTAAGCTACCTGCCTCTGACACTGTAATTAGCTCCATCAGGCATTAGCATGCGTCTCGCTGAGCAGGAATAGCTGTCTGGTCCGTGCCGTGTTTGCCCACCTTTGGTAGAATAAATGCATGCAGAAGTAGGCGCTGGGCTGGGGGCCGTGGGGCTGGATTGATTGTCCGGTGTGTCGGTGGGTGAAGAGAGCGGCTGTAATCAGCTCAATCAACCCCGGGCTCAGATGGGGGGTTGCGTGCGTTGAGTGGTTGTGGCAAGAACGACTCTGTTTAGCTCGTGCTTCAGCAGACACAGGTGCTCCTGGTGACATCAGCGTAGCGAGGGTCACATAAGGGCTATAATTTAGCCAATCAGGGACCAGCAGGGGCTGTCTGGCACTCTGATGGGTTCATCAAGATACTCCCGCGCTTTGTGTAATGGAGCAGATCCGTGCATACGCACGCACACGCATGCAAAATGGAAATACTTTTCCCACTTACTTTGATGTTCTTGCACTTAATATTCTTTTTCTCTCTTTCTCGTTCTGCAGCGGGAACCACATACATATTCGGACGTGATGGAGGGCTCATTGTGTACACATGGCCGCCCAACGACAGACCGAGCACACGAGCTGACCGACTGGCTGTCGGCTTTAGCACCCAGCAGAAGGATGCAGTGCTGGTTAGGGTGGACAGTTCTTCCGGCCTGGGAGACTACCTGCAGCTACAGATTGTGAGTCTTACAGAAGCAAACACACACTTAGTGTTGGGTCACAAACTTTGAGGCCACTAGAGAAAATGCATCCTATTTTAAATTCAAGTGAGAAATTTATTTGAATGTAATTTCAGATTTTCTTGGTAGTTATTACAAACCACTTTTTCTTTAGTGCAACAGCAGCTGAATGAATTCAAGCTGCATAAATTCCATTGTGTCAAAACTGATTATTATTTGAGAATTATCCAGTGAGTTGGTAGAACCTCTGACCGTTTGTGCAAAGAGTTGAATAATCGCATGTAGACCATGATCTGTTGGAATACATGTGAAGAATATTGGACTTAGAACTACTTAACAAATAATTGAAAAGAATCTGCAAGTACACACTTATTTAAACTTGGTGAGTGAGAGTATTTTCTTGTAAAATGTACTCCATTAACGTTTATTTTTAACTTTTTACATCTTATGTCGTCATAACTTGGTGTTGAAACTGTTTTTGTTAACAGAAATTGTTACTAAATTTCACAAATAATTAAAGTGATTCAGCAAAATTACACATTGATTTAAACTTGGAATTTTGAAGCAAAAAGAGTGGGAGTAAACAAAGATTAATGGTGTACATTTTAGTTATATTCAAAAGTTTACTATTTAGTTATAATAAATTATAATTAAAATGTTTTATTTTTAACTTTAAATTTTATTGTATTTGATGCACATTTTATGTCTTGAAAATTTGGTGCTGAAATATGTTTACTTAGAAATTGTTACTATATTTAATTACCACAATTCAGCAAATAACACAGATTTAAACTTTTTTTAATTTTGAAGCAGAAAGAGTGTGAGTATTGTCTTGTAAAATGTACTCTTCTTTGTTTTACTTTCAATTTATTTTATTTTATTTTATTTAACATTTGATGACATGAAAATTTGGTTTTGAAACATTTTTACTCAGAAATTGTTCACAAATAATTACAACGAATCAGCATGTAATACATTGACGTAAACTTGGAATTTTGAGGCAGAAGCACTAAAGTAATATTTTTTTGTAAAACGTATGCCAATAATCTTTTATTTTCAACTCTGAAAAATATATATTTTTTATATTTTACGTCATGAAAATTTGGTGTTAAAGCAATGTTTGTTCAGGAATGGTTGCTAAAACTCTCAAATAATCAAAATGTTTAAAATATTTGAAGTAGATTAGAAAAAATATTTAACAGTGTGGTTCTTGTTTATTTCATGTCAACTTTTCTGTTTTGTTTTAAGTGTTTCATAACTCTATTTCCATGTTTAAGCGAGAAAATCCTGGATTTTCAATATGGTCTCAGACTTTTGGTCTCAACTGTTTGAACTTGCTCAAACCTACACAGATTCCCCTGAGAATTCCTGCTGTTCATTCATCCTCACACAAACCCCAGAGTTGAAATTCACAGAAAATCATGCTCCCGACGAGCACTGTGAATGATCATTAGGGTAATCATAGTGTTCCACTCCTCCGACACTCAAAGTGCTGGTCTGTTTTAGAAAGTTCCAGCGCCTCAGACCGCCCTCATGAATAAAATCTGTATAATGTTCAGAATAGAAGGCGCTACCAACGCTTGCTCAGAGGATGCTATTTGATAGAACCCGCATTTCCTATGACATGCTGTGCTGGAGGAGTGGGAGGTGGAGGAGGTGGAGGCAAGGGGGACGGGAAAGTGTTTGGCACTGAGCTTCGAAGAGTTGTATGTGTTTTTATTTATTTATTTTTCCTGCGTTCTATTTTTTTGACGCCCACTCCTGCTGTAATCACAAACTTGATTCCCAGAAGAATCAGCAAACTCTCTCAGGGGTGGCATCATGGCGTGACTGTTGCACGACTGCCTCAGCAAATGCGTTCCGAGCGAGGTGAGGTAATGATTTCTCCAGCTGAGCCCTGGAGTTTACCATGCGTGCTGGTGTCTATATATGACTTCAGCTACAGTGCTGCAATGCCCCGATGTACTTCACGCTTTTATTTAAAATATGAAAACGCTGCCATTACTCGCCCTCATCTGTGTCTTACCAAATCTGTACGATTTTCTTTTTTTCCCCTTAACATAGGTAATTTTTTAAAAGAGTATCCTGATTCTGTTCATCAAAATAAAAATAACATCATTTTAAAAACCTTAGTCCCCATGTTTTTTTCATTGCAAGGAAAGGTTTGACTATTTTTAATTTAGTCTTCATCTTAGTCCTGTCTCAAATGGGCATTTTAGTTATCATATTTAGTTAACCTTGTCCTGTTTTTGTTTTGTAGTCTAATTTTAGTAAACAAAATGTCTGAGCAGACATCAAATAATTTTCTAAACATTAAAACTGATTAAAAATATTTGTTTTGCTCAAAATTACAATGATTAATGTACGTATGCATTTAAGATCTTGCACTTTCACCAGAAAGCACAAATCAATAGAATGTTAACTAATAAACATGGTTTATTTGATCTCATCTAGTTTACTGATTTATCTATATAATAAATAGCCTATAGACTTATGCACTCTTTCTGTGTATATTATGAAAATGGGTCAACAAACAAAAAATATGATAAGAGTCAAATTCCTAATAGTAATACGAATAATTCCATAGTGAAATAGCCTATTTTTCTATTAAGACAACAGCAGTTGAGTATATGCATTTATTCAGTAACCACAATCGCAAACATTTTTGTCGAGATCTCATGACAGAACAAGAACAGAACAGGCTTTCATTTAGTTCGCTAAACTCCAACTGTTTTCCAATCATCATCAGCGGTGCTTTAGCACTGAAGAGCAAGCACCTGTACATGGTTGCCAGATTGCAAAAAATAAATTCAAAAACTGGAAAGAAAATGTATCCTTGTAACAGAGAAGCTCGGATTCAGGGATTTGAACTCTTGGTACCTGGCAACCGCACACATGAAAGCTCACATAGTAAAGGCATGTACATCAGTCCTCAATATTTTGTCTTTTTTCTTTCAACAAAATTGAATGTTAATGTAGTCATGGTTATTATTTACTGACCATCTTCATCTCGTTTTCATCATGGGGAAAAAACTTGTCAATTAATCTGTTTCGTCTACTTCAACCAGCACATTTTTCAGAATTTCCGCTTTTGTGTTTTACAGAAGAAAACACAATTTTCAAGACAGAATTTTATTTTTAGTGAACTGTTCCTATAATAAAAGATATTTTCTACACCTAAAGCATAAGCAGCAACAGTAGGTTTTCATTTGCATGCATGTACATGTGAACCCAGGGCACTATGTAAATTTGCAGCTCGGATATATTGTTTCAGTATGTGTTATCGATTAGCAAAATCACACAAGCTAGGGTGCGAGAATAATATCAGATGCCCAGTAGACTGTGGGTTATGATTTACCATCTCATGTACTCAGAACATTGTGTTCCTCGCATCTCGGCTCAGATATTCGCTTGAGAATGCAAGGTGGTAGGTAGCAGTGATGTCTTCGTGAAATGCGTCTTAAAATGAACTTGCAGGAGTTGCATAAGCCTGAGATATGTAACACTTTACATAATGCCTGTAATTAAGATTATCACAGATTATATATTTCCATATATTGGCATGACAATTAATCATGCATCCATGACTGATATATGGCTTTTTGGCATAGGGATGGCAGGGAATGTTTATGAGCAAATTAAAGGCCCTTAATGTCTTGATGCGATTAGCGGTGGATATCTAGGCTAATTCTAATGTGTGACTGGTGGAGTCTCTGCAGTGCTACGTCTGCCATTTTTGATGCTTGTTGGACTGATGACTGCTAAGCCAGCATAAAAGGTATTTACTAAATGAATCAGCCTTGTGTAGGAGGCTAAATTAGCTGTACCTACATCGCTAACCATAAAGCAATTGAAATCATTATAGATATCCAGTACCGTTTTTACCCCATAATTAACAAAGGGGAAAAAAAAGATTTTCCTTTGCATTTCCGTAAATTATATTTAGCCACTGACAAGTATGTCAGTATTGACATTAATGGCATAAATGTTCGGTGATGTAACGGAATGTTTTGATAAACCTGTCTTTAGGCTGAGAGGATATCATTATCCAGAGACTGCCTTTCTGAAAGTGAATTAACTTAGGATCATTGACCATGTTAACGAGCGGCCCTTGATGTCCTGATTTTTCAAACAGACAGTGGCGCCCCTCCCCCCCGTGCCCCGTTTCTGCTTATGACCCTAAACACTTGTGACAGAGTTCATTTAAGTCTCATCATATCACCATTACTGGGGATTATCATTAGTCATCGTTCACCCCAAATCATTGAGCCACTTGCTCATGCAGAGAGAGAGAGAGAGAGAGGGAGAAATAACAAGATGGAGAGCGAGAACTGTAAGGAACGGTGAGACAGGCACTGTACAGAAAAAGAAAACATTGGTGCACATTCTTTCACTCAGCATAACGGCGCGTTTTAAGGGGTAATGGCCTATTAAATACATTTCTTCTGCTCAAGATGAGCTTGCCAGCTGCTCAAACCCATGGCCAAATGCCCTGAGGACCGCCCGGCCATTTGTGGCAGCCATGCAAACCGCCAAGCAGGACAGGAGCGAAGGAGAAATGGATGATGACTGTAAACGAGTCAAAGCCAAGTGATTATACCCCTGGGGTTTGACCAAATCATTAGCACTTTCTGACCTCTCACACTCTTCATGCCAAAAGTGTGTGTGTGTGTGTGTGAGAGAGCTTGTGGGCAGTCTAATGAGCACATCAGTCCAATTGAAGAATGGTGACGATCACAGCTAACTCAGCAGTGCGAGGTACAGAGGTGTGAACAGTAGTACTGACAAGGGGATAGGGAATGTGTGTGAGAGAGAAGGAGAGAAAGGACGTGAAAGAAAACAGCTTTCGGAGAGCACCTGTGTTGTGATGTCGATGATAATGGGCACATTGACCATTTTAAAGAGAAAGTTCGCTTAAAAATTTTTACCCACTCTATTTGTTTCAAACTCATATGACTTGTTCCTCAATGGTGTACAAAGTGTGAATTTTTAAAGAATACAATGGAAGTGAATGGGTACTAAAAAAGCATTACAAGGCATCTTGATTGTAGTGGTGTCATTGCCATTTGTGATGATAGAATATGCCATTTTTGTAGCTGTTTATATCACACTACCGTTCAAAACGGTTTGGTATGATGTTTTCATGTTGGCTGCATTTATTTGATCAGTAAAATTTTGAAATGTTATTACAGTTTTTTTTTCTGTTTAACTATGTTTTAAAATGTAATTTATTTCTCCAATAGCAAAGCTGGATTTTCAGCAGCCATTACTCCAGTTTTCTCACAATCCTTTAGAAAACATTCTAATATGCTTATATGGTGCCTAAGAAACATTTTTTTATTATTATTATCAATGTTGAAAACAGTTATTTTGCATACTTTTTTTTGTGGAAACTGTGATAGATTTCTCTAGGATTTGTTGATGAAAAAGAAAAGCATTTATTATGTAGAAGTCTTTACTGTCACTTTTGATTAATGTAATGTGTCCCTGCGTTTTGAATAAAAGCCTAAATTACTGTTTCAAAAAAGACCCACATTTTTCAACCGTAGTATATATATTCATTTAAGTTCTTCAGCAGAGGAAAAGATCAGTGTATTAACTTTCAAACTTTCCTATGGTAAAAAATATGGCATATACAGAGTACAGAACACAGTTCAAGTGCATTACAGATCCAGTCCCCATTCACTTTCATTGTATAAAAAAGAATGGCCTAAAAAGAAAAAATCATCCTTTGTGTTCCACTGAAAAAAGATCATTTCCATTTTCAGGTGAACTGTTCTTTTAAAATAAGGAAATTGAAAATGGATCCATGTATATAAAAATCCCTTTTCCCTGTATTATGTTGTATATGCTGTATATATTTTGGATGTCTCCAGTCAAAGTGAGTCAGGGCAGCCCGAGATGCTCACACATGCACACACACTCACTCACATTTGGATGGAGGTGAAAGTGAAAGAGAGTGACAGATGCTGATTTTCTGCTTCACTTGTGTCTGAGTGGGCAGGACATACCTGGTCAGACATGAGTGACGTGTGACATGGCTCTGAGTGACAGCAAAGTGTCTGCTGACCTGATACCGTCAGTGCGGGCAAAGCCTGTCTCCACCCAGCAGCTTAGATAGAAACAGCCAGTGCTTTGGAGAAATGCCATTTTGTTTCTCTCAGTCGAAACCCGGAGACACTTACTTCCTCTATCCACTTACCCGCATAATTTGAGTACAAGTCATTCATGCGCTCTGTCATTTTTACATACCGTCAAACTATATGCCAGGTCATTATGCAATTTACGAGTGGCATGGAGAACAGTCTGACTGGCCACAGACGATTTAATGTTTGGTCTTCGTCAGCCATTTTTCCTTGAATAAGTGCACCATATGGCAAACCGTGCCTTTGCTATCTTTAGTATCTGAAAGGATAAGCAGACAGATGGCAGCAGAAGTAAAAGCTGAATATTTAAATTTATTCATCAAAATAAAAGAGACAGGTGTTCTTTTAAATGCTCTCTTTGTAACAAACTCAGCCCACTCGTTCCTTTGCTTTTTTTTTAAAATGTTTACCACGCTTTTTTCTTCAGATTAGAGTCAATGCATGAAAGAACGTGTTACTATTGAAGCCCAGTGACGGGTTGACAAGGATCACTACAAAAATAGCAGCGCTCCAGTCTGCCTTGGATTTGTCGATTGTAATATGAAATGATATTGTCTGCGAGAGATATTGCATTCAGGCCGGTGTTTGTGTTTGTTTGCCTTTTTTGTCCCCCCCCCCCCCCCCCTCAGCAGTAGGGAGACAATGTGCATGACTTATTGGGTATCGTCTGTAGACAACGCCCATGGAATGCGTGTGGTTTTCAGGTTCGAGAGGAACTAGGACAGAGTGCTATTTTCAGTTTTTAGGAAACTTGGAAAAGAGTTTTCTGCTGCCAAAAAGATTCATGATCTCACCAGATCCAGTCCTTACCAGAAGATAAAGAGAGATTGCGAGAGCGAGCGAAGGGAGAGAGAGAAACACAAAGAAAGAGAGGAGAAGGAGGGGGGGGAACAACAAGAACTGCTTGCCAAAGTGGAATTATTCTGCGGACACAACAAATTTATCTGTTTCACCAAACCTGCAGTGCTCAAACATAAGGGCACATGCACTCTGGAGCGTGTCACACACGGTGTGATATTTTGATCTAATATCAAACACAAGTTATTTATGAGAGCGTATATTGCATGTCTGGGTGTTCTATCCAATTAAGCGCATTCCCTTGGTATTAGCTTGAGCGTTACTGAGAGGCTCTTTATGTAAAGTGGCTGAGGTTTCCTGGATGCACCAGCTCATTTAAGCTGAATGCCATGGCAGATCAGCATCCCCGCTGTGGCACACACACTCCGTCATACTCCATAAGCTTCTGCCTGCACCTTTTCCTAAATAAGACACATCATTAGTGGCTCTTCTGTCCTCCAGGTTTCCGGAGCAACCGTCCCAGCCCTTTGTGTGCATGTGTGTTTGGCTCCTCTTGATGGAATGTTCTGACTGTTACTAATTTCACAATTATTCCATGCATTTATTTAGAGCTTAAAGGGATAGTTCACCCTGTCATCCTTTGCTCATCCTCATGTTGTTCCAGATTGTGCAGTTTTCTTTGTGGAACACAAAAGATGGTATTTTGGAAGTCAGTTGGGTGGTTTTGGACCCCATTGACATTTATTATATATACAAAAACAGTTAAACCTCCAAAATATCTTTTTAACAGCTTATTTTTCACAGAGGGAAATGTCTTCAATAAAAAAAGATCTGACATTTTTTGATAAATCACCACTTTAAGCCAAGATTCCACTGGAAAAACTTGTTTTTATTCCAAAATATATATTTTGTCTGTAGATTTCAATTAAAATGCATATTAAAGGTTGTTTTTTTTTTCTCAAACACAAAGCCAGAAATCTTCACTTTAGTAGCTCTTACATACACCAAACATTTCCATTTTATTCCTACTTTATCTATATTATGAAAGTTTTTACAGTGGGATTTGTTCATATATCATTTGCCTGATTTCTATAATCTTTTATTCTTGGTCTTTTATTCTGTTGAGAGTGTTTTCAGAGTGCTGAAAATATTCTGAATCCCCTCTGTGAGAACATTTAATATATCAACAAAACAAGAATTTTGAACATGGCTTTATCCAATATTCAGATTTCCTGAAAAAATATGCAAATGAGTGTATTTTTAATTAAGTAATGCCTCATTTGCATATATAAACAACATTTTAGAAAACTTGTAATACAAAATGTATTCACTTAATGTACTATGAATATGCAAATTGGGGTATGGTGATGATTACAAGGTTTTTTTCCACCTGTAGTGTCTTAAGTAATAAATAAATATTTGGTAACAAGTATATTTATAAGCACACTGAACTTACAGCTAGCTCTAAACTACATATTCTGAAGTTCAGAACAACTGAATTATTTTTGTGTCTGGCAAGAGGAGGTCGTTGCAGTTCCAGAGTAGATGAAATGTTCTGTCAATCAGGATGGCACCGTGGTTGTCATCTAATTGCCTACAAGAAACGCGAGACCCCTAGAGAACAGTGTCGCTATAACAACCCCCATTGAGTCTAATGAGAATCCAGTTGTATTAGTTCTTTATATTTAGAGCAGCACTGCAGGCCTCGGTGGAGAGGAGACATGAAGCTTGAGATGGACAGGAACAGCCGAGACGCAGCCGTGTGGAACCAAGCCCTCGTTTTAAATTGACACCCCATCCTTCGCTCGCTTTAGGGATCATTTAACGAACACCGAATCCATGAGCACAGCACCCAAAACATTTGTTATTCTGTGATAATCTGGGATTTGGTGTCACGGCTCAATTTTGCTCTCTTCTCCCGTATGTTTAGCCCCTAAGGCATTCATAATAGAGCCGCCTTCTCTTTTTTTTAACAGAAAATTCTGCGAAACTGGGACATTGTCACACCCGGGACTGAATGTAGGACGTAGGGTGTCTCTCTTAAAACTATGCCCGCTTTAAGTTACTGGAAGCGGGCTGTGAAAGTCCAGGTCCCCTGTCCAACTTCAGAAATGGACTTCCAGAGCTGGGTAGTAACTGATTACATGTAATCTGGATTACATATTTAGATTCCAAACTTTTAAAAGACTTGTTTATGGATTACATGATTAGATATTATTTACACAATAGCAATCATTTATTTATATTTTATTGATTCTCCTTATTCCTCTTTTTTATATCTTAAATTTTCCTTTCTTAAATATCCTACCACTTCTATACACTCAGAAATCCTTCTAGTTTAATGAACGGTTACACACGGTTACATCGGTCATTAGTCTGGTGGCGACGCAGCATTTGACCACTGGATTTACAAATATCATTTCAGGTTTAATAAGTGTTTCAACATTATATCAACTAGTGATAAACACACCAATTTTATCTGAATTATCAATTAGTCAGTTATTTTACCATGTATTACTTTGGTAGGCATTTGTCTTTCAAACACATTAAAATACACAAATTCACAGTTTTTTTAGTATCTGATTAGGTTATCCGATCCTCCTTCTCCTAATATATCTTCATATTTAGTACCCCTGAGATTTTTTTCTTTCAATTATTTCAATTATGAAATATCACATTTGCATGTTCAAGCTTCTGAAAAGTGTCACGTGACATGCAGATAAACAAATAAAAAATATATTTTTTGTTTTATCAGTCAGTGTTTTACGGATTCATTTAAAAAAATAGTTTTAATGTAAAAAGAAAAATTTTATTTGTGACCCTGGATCACAAAACCATTCAAAAGTCAAATCATTAGGATATTAATCATGTTCCATGAAGATATTTTGTAAATTTTCTACTGTAAATATGTCAAACTTCATTTTTAATTATTAATATGCAGTGTTAAGAATTATATTTGGACAACTTTAAAAGTGATTTTCTCAATATTTGGATTTTTTTGGACTGTTAGATTCCAGATTTACAAATTGTTTTATCTAAGCCAAATATTGTCATATCTTAACAAACCATACATCAACTGAAAGCTTATTTGTTCAGCTTTCAGAGTGAATAAATCTAAATTTAAAAAAATGGACCCTGATGACCGGTTTTGTGGTCAAGGGTCACATTTAATCGATTGTTAGCTTTTTATTACACTTTTAAACCCCATAATGTAAAGTTTAATGCACTTTGTGTTTTTGATAACACCAAAAGGAATATATGTTCTTACTCTTTCTATTTTTATATCAATGTGGTATAAGATTATCCTATTTAAATCAATATGAACAACAAGATAGGTCAAAAGTAATCTAAAAGTAATTTAAAAGTAGTCTGATTACATTACCTAAAATGTGTAATGTAATAGATTAATTTTGGTAATGTAAATTGGAATCAGTAATGGATTTCAATTTGTAAGTAATGTACCCAGCTCTGCAGACTTCATTACCATGTCCACATTCCCCCTAGCTAGGATGTGCTTGTTTCAACGCTGTCATTCCCGAGATTTCAAAAGGCCTGCCACCCTTGGTGTTGGTCCCAGCCGCCGAAACCCAAAATGAAGGATGAGGTCAGCTACCCGAAGGGACAGCCTGGATGGAAGGGTGAAAGAGAGGTCGTTCTCCAATTAGAGGAGGGCGTGGCGTGTCACAGCCCGCTGGAGTGCAGGCCAAGCTCTCACATCACTTCTCTGACCACAAAGCTGAAAAGATGTGCAGGGAGTGAGAGATTGGCCCTGGAGAAATGCTGTTAGAGAGCGCAGAGGAGGGTGAAGGAGACGCTGCCCCATTGTTCCCGGTGATGGGAAGAGGATAGGGCTAACGGGCAGAGTCTGTCTTCATTATGAGGTGTGAGAGGCGGAAGGAACATCCAGCTTCGGCCCAGCTGGAGATGACAACATGGGGCGTGTGTGTGTGTGTGAGTGAGCTTGTGAGTACCCAGACAAAAACACACATCTCCTGGGAGGGTATAATGAAGTCTGGTGTTGTGATTTGTCCTCTGCTTGCTCTCCTCCTGCAGATAGGTGTGAATTAGGGGAATTCACAAAGGGATCTTCTCATACACACCTCATTTCATTATTTTGAAATGCCTCATGTAGCTTTTGCAATCTGCAACAAATCAATCGAAAGGACCACACGTTCCCACAGCAGCTTATTACGGTGGGGGTTTTTTTAAAGAATGGGCTCCATCTGTCGTAAATTTGTCAGATAACAATTTTCACAATTGCTTGCGCTCATGTGCAGGCTTGTAATAGCGTTCCTAACAAGTTTGCAACAAGTTTTTAGTTAACTAAGTAGTGCATGTGGGCACGCAGGTCATCAAGGAGAGCACAGAGTGGGCATGGTTACTGTTTTATATAAGATGAGCAGCAAGTGGATCGAGCAAGTATTATTAGCATGTGCTTTCATGAGAACAGATTGTTTGCACACGAATATGTTTTATTGTAATTAGCAAAAGACAATCCCACCCACTGAGCTGCATCAAATAGAAAACCATTAAGGATTGAGGCCATCTAGTGGTGTGGATGTGAAGCACGGAGTGATTTCACTCTCACTGCTCGCATTAATAAGACAGAAACATGCACTGATGAGAATTTACACTGAAAATGACAAGCAGCGTATCAGAATACAGATTAGATTCCGTTTCACTGAGACTGTCACACATTATTCTGTATGACCAGCATATTGCCTTGAGGCACTGATTTCAAGGGGAAAAATCTTATAAGGTTATTTTTTTTCCTGTGATTTCCTGTGATTCGATTATGTTATCTGCCTGCAGGCTTGTTGAGAAACTTTTGAACATGAACGGGAATGAAAAAGTAGTATTATTTAGTTTACAAGGCTTAATGTGTGACACAGTAAATTTTATTTTTGACATCTGCAGCAGTCATGCCACCCCCTTTAAAATTACGGATTGCTGCTGGTAATATTGTTTTGCCATAAATGTAGCATGTGAGTTTATGTCTTTCCATCTGCGTTGTATTTATATATATATTAGAAATCAGAAGCCCACAAAAGCTGTGGGGTTTTGTATCACTCTGCAGGATTGATTCAAAGGGGATTGAGTTGAAATTATTTTACAAAATGAGAAGGAAGAGGACACGAGGTGATAAGAGAGACATGAAACTTGCACACAGCTATGCAGGATATCGGTAATACATTATAATAGTCATTTATTAAAATTTGTACCACAGTATTTTACAAAGCTGTAGAATGTTTTTGTATAATCAGCACTGGGTTGTTTAATTTAACAATGTACAAAGTATCAGCTACAGTATGTCTCTCATATCACTCAGCATTACCTTTCTTGTAATTGAATAAGTTCAGCTGCAATCAATATTTCATGTCCATTTATGTCTTTAATTGGTAAGTAATCATGTAATGAGCAGGATGGTGTACAGTCAATCGGTCATTAATCCAAAATAAACTACTTTAAGATGACCTCCTGCTGTATGACGGTGTCCTCATTAACCTGTCAGGATTTATTTTGTCATAATGACTAGCTGACTGTACATTATCACTTACATATCACATTGCAACTGCAATAATACACACTGAATTGGAATATTTACTAAATGTCTGAACTAAAATTCTCTCTATATACACAGACATAACAAATATATCCCGGCTAATTATTATCAAAAGAACATTGCAAAACTGCTAAAATGGAGATAAATACTTGCCAGTTTCTTTATTACTATCCATTTCCTTCATGTAATAGGCTCATTAAAACATAAATTATAGATATTTTTGTTATTAAATATGAATACTGCCTTTTGCTGGCAAATTAAAGCGGTGGTAAATCTTTCTGATGCATTGTGCTGTCAGGAGAAATTGTGCACGTGCTGATAAACTATCACCTTGTTTGGTTCTCAATAAATTCGGTACATCTGTTATTCTGCCAGTTAAGATGGAGTATAGCTGCCTCTCTATGAGAGCCTTTATTAATCATCAAAAATTGTCTTCCGCAAGGTTGCTAAGACAGAGTGATGATCATTAAATGTGATGTTCATATGCTAAAATAAGCCAGTGCATGACCACTTTATGTTGGCGGAGTGAATCAGAACAGAATGAATCTATGATATAATCTTAAAGTCCTCTTCCTTATCTCCCTTTCTTTTCTTTTTTCTCTCTCTCTGTCTTTACAGGAAAGAGGCAATATCAAAGTGGTGTTCAATGTGGGCACCGATGACATAAACATTGAAGAAACCTCAAAGTTTGTAAATGATGGAAAGTACCACATAGTTCGCTTTACGAGAAGTGGTGGTAACGCCACCTTGCAGGTGGATGATCTGCCAGTCATTGAGCGCTACCCAACAGGTAAGAGCCCTCAGCCTTTATACGCATGTTCACACACACACACACACACACATACACACACTCACATACAATCTCAGCCATGCAGCTATGCACAATGGGAACAATAAAAGGCTGGCAGAGCTCAGGAAAAAAGAGTCTGAATCACAGGGTTAAGGACAAAATGCCTTTGTCTGTGATTGTGGTTTCTCACAGTTAAAAAAAGGTAACCCTGGTATCCTTTCCAAATGTCAGCAGAGATGATTGCTCTTGGGGCTTTAGAAGGCTGAAAATGTCAGAGCCAGGGTTATCAAATTCACCAGCCTCTCAGTCGCCTGAAAAGCCCTGACAAAAGCTTGACAAGAGATCAGAGATGAGAAATAATCCCATTGCTCTCGTTTGTCAATCATGATGAAAAGGAGGCGGCTGTATTAGTCTTTTAATTTGTATTTTACTTCAAGCTCTTCTTAAACCATCTCTTCCATTACAGAGATTATTTGCTCTCGATCTTCGCAAACGTCTTTCTTCTTTGGAGCAGACGTGATAGATTGTTGATGGTAAATGTTGAGCGTTCGACGACTGAAGTGGTAATGAAGCTCAGAAAATCTCCTGCTTCCCATAAGTGCTACGTTGTAGTTCGTTGCTCATCATTGAGTTCAATACGGCTTGTCATTAAATTCGAAATGTGCTGGGAAAATGCAAATGTGTACTCGTGAGACACACTAGATTCAGCTGTAGATACACTGGTTACATAAAATTGCATTTTGTATTATTTAATTTGGAGAAGAGTAAGAATCTTAACAGGATTATCCAAATCCAAGAGTTGACATTTTGTATTTACAACAGCTTAGGCAAACTAGGACATACGCTGAAACAAAATATCATAGAAACAGACATAAGTTCTTGGAAACAGGACTATAAAGAATACAGAGGGATGGAAATAGAAACAGGCACGGAGAGAGAGAGGTACTGTTTTTCCTCGTCGAGACCCTCTCATTGTTTTAGTGTAAACAAACAACCCAAATACCAGCAGCGACTTTCATTTGGAGTGGAAGACAATTGCTTGTTAAAATGGAGCCATTGTAATGTGCCATTTTCTCTCAGCTTCCTGTTTCCATTGTGTCTGTGGATTTTGTGAGTGGTGCGCTTGTGATTGCCTGAATACTAATGCATCTTATGTCCGTGGCAGAATGGAAGAAACTTTTCCACTGAAATATTTAAAAAAAGAAAATTAGTCATGACCGCTTCATTTTAATCAGCGCTTGATTGACTCTGCTCTGCGTTAGACGAGATAATAAATGCATTGAATTTAAATTGACAACGAGGGAGAACAAAATGGGAAGCTTGTTTATCTTGAGCAATTAGTTCTGTAACTAGTATAGCTTTAGCATACAAAGAAAGCATGCCTATTTTCCTCCCACTCTTAACCAATGCTGTCATTCTTTCACCTAACCGATTGTATTGTAATGTATGTAGTAATTGCATACAATATAAGCAGTAACGGATGCTAAGAAATTTAATTTTCAATGTGAACCCCTTATTCAACTCCTTACTCATCAATTCATCTCCCTGAAGTCTTGTCTGTTTTACTTCAAAAAAAAAAAAAAAGGAAAAAAAGTCACACTTTATATTAGGTGGCCTTAAACACTATGTACTTGCATCAGAAAATAAGTACAATGTACTTATTGAGGTCATATTGTATTGCAAAACACTGCTGCTATTGAGGTGGGATACGGGTGAGGTTAGGGACAGGTTTGGGGGTTTGGGTGGGTTTAAGGGTGGGTTAAGGTGTAAGGGATGCGTCAACAGTGTAATTTTAAATGTAACTGCAGAAATTAATTACTGATTTATCTACATATAGGTATTTTTTATATAAGTACAATGTAAAAACATGTACAGTATGTTTACAATAAGTGCATTTTATCAAATTATTAATTTAAATGTAAGTACACAGTAGTTAAGGCCACCTTATATAAGTGAGACCAAAAAAAATATAAGTAAATCAAAATTAAATTTAAACTTTATTCAAAATAGCACCTAAATGTCACTGAATGTACATCAGGAGAGTTTTGTATTTGTGTTTATATTGTTATTTTAGTAGAACAGGGAGCTTTTTGTTCTGACACTGACTGGCAGGATGGGTGATACCTAAAGCAATATTTCACCAAAAAAATATCATGCCATCAAGCTTTTGTTTTCATTCTGCAGAAGTTCTCTCTCTTATTTATTTACTTTTTTTTTTTGATGAATTTGGCTGTTTATATATTAAATGCAAACCAAAACACATAACCCTACTTTGTACAAAAAATATTTTAATTAAAAAAGAAAAGTCATACAGGTTTGGGACGACATGAGGGTGAGTAAATGATAACACAATATTCATTTTTAGGTGAATTATCCCTTTAATGTAACAATAATTCTTAATGACTGTTAAGGCAAGGATTGACATTGAAACAAATTGCAGTTGCTGTTTTCAGCGAATGTGATGGAAAGATTTGTAAGAGTTCTGACAGCTCAGGTAATCATAGATTTTTAAAAGCACTTTGATGAAATGTGAGGGGCGAAACCCCCTATATAGCATTTAAAATCACCTGACCATCTGTAGAGATTTTAAATGGACGCAAGCACTTATGTAGACCTTTTTCATGAAAAAAATAATAATAAATGCAATGTTCCTGACAGAATTACCGTCACACAGCTACTGCTGGGCACAAAATGGCCACAGCATGAGGTTTGGACTGGCGGAGGGATAAATTGAGGTGTTGTTGCTGTCCTTGAAAATCACTGCATATTGCCTAACATTACAAATGGATGCAGAACAGATATAAAAGCACACAAATGTTATCTTTTGATTATTTAGAAGTCTTTGTTGAAACAGGAATGTATCTGATATTTACAAAAGGAAGAGTGCTCAGACTGTTAGCATGCTAAGCTAACAAGCCAGTCATTTTCACTTTACTGAGAGGCCCTTGGGCAACTGCCCCCTCATTTAAACAGAACATGACCACTGCGTGTGTATGTGTGCGAGTGGGTGGGTGGGTGTTTATGTGCATTCAAGCAATCATGCACACAACTTGCCCTTAGTCATCCGGTACATCCCGCTTCAAGAGCTCCTATTGCTTTTTTCCCCTTCTTGTCTTGTTTCTTTTAAGCTATGATTTGAGACAAATTACTCCTTTCAGTCTTGATTACTCTAGGTAAAGTGCACAAGTGGACATAAATCACAGTTAGACCTGACTGCACATGGTAGGAGGGAGAAAATTACAGAATTAAAGAAGGGGGGGGGGAATACAAATGAATGAAAGTTAAAGGAAAGGTGGACTCATTGTAAGGGAGTTTCAAACTTCTTTCCGCTCTCACAGCAGAATATAGGTGTTCTCAAACTCAAGTCCAGAGTCAATCACTCCATCCGTCCTTACGCACAGCCCTGCGGAAGCCTTATTTCCCCATCCGTGGGTGTTCTTCTTTTGCAATCTCCTATCAAAAACAGTATTGTACTGTGTTTGAAAAGCAATTTAGTCGTGTCATTTCAGCGTCGGATACAGAATAAAGAGCTTTACCTCAAAAGTGCAGTCGACTTGGGCAGCCATACTCATGTGAGGTGGTATATGATTAAATTTGGTACTTTAAAGGGATAATTTGCAAAAATGTCTCACCTTTGTCATTTCAAACCTGTATGACATTCATTCTTCTGTAGAACACAAAGGAAAATAGTTTGAATAATGTCTTTGCAGCTATTTTACACATAATTAAAGAGAATAAAGATCTAGCTCAGATGACCAAAAATGTTTCATATTCACTTTCTTTACTTGGAAACGAGTATATTTACTAAAATTTCCTTTGTGTTCATAAAAAAGAAAGTCATACGGTTGATGACAGAATTTTCAGGGTTTTTTTCACATATACTGCATAAAGGAAATGAGGACACATTAGAATGGAAATTTGCTAGTAATTCTCACTCTGAATTTCTCACATCATAGCCTTCAGGCTGGCTTGTTACGTCTCGTTGAGGAAACATTTTCATGCATTCACATTTTAATCATACTTTAATCGCATATAGAGAGAGCGAGACTCATTTTTGATTGACAAATAACAAGTTAATGGCTCATAGAGTAAAAATTGTGAGGCGTAATTATACTCTTTGGAAATCTAGGCAAGTCAGGTTCATGTTGAATTTTCCAGCAAAGTCAGGAGTGGTAATTATGTGTGGGTCGTAATGGGAGTGAAGTAAATGTTTTCAAATAATCTCAATTCAATAGAGCTACCGTAGCTGGCTCAACCTGGACATGTTGCATAAATATCTGCATTTAGGCACAGCTTCTGCTAAGCCCACCGTAGGGAACGAGCGCCTAAATGTTTGCACACAGACGTCTCTGAGGTCAAAGCTTTTGTCAGAGCAATTTCAAATTCACCTGGGAAACATAAACATGAACTGATCTTACATGCATTACTGATGAACTGATAATCTTCCTGTTGCTTTAATCCTTTGAGTGTTTTTTCTGCTACTTTGATGTTTTTAAATGTATTGTGATCTGATAATGTGAGATTTATCATATCAAAAATGACTGAAAATACCTTAGATTAGATAGCAAATGTGAAGCTAAAATCAAATTGGTTGCAAAACGCTGGAATGTACTGTAATGTCAATATTTAGATTAAAATGAGCTAGTTTTCATGTATAACTAGATGAAAAATCTGCTAAAAAGATTTAAAAGATTACTATTTTGTAAATGTATTATGTAAAGGAGTGATATTGTGTATAAACGTGATTGAGTTTGGTTGATTTCTCTTAACACGAGAAGAGTAGGTGCATATTTAACATAGTGCTTCTATTAAAATAGGGTTAATTTGTTTGCTTAAATTTTAATTGAATGAAAAGCTTCATCATTCTTATGTATGCAACCTTGGTGTTCCAAATAAAAAAAAATGAAAGAAAGAAAATAAGAGGAAAAAAAAAGAAGAAAAAAACAGACAGTTAAGGCATATGTTTCACTGTAGGTTTTAATCTTTGACCTTTCAGATTTTTAACAATGAAATGTCTCTTTAAACTTTAAAGGCAACATTGATAACGAACGCCTGGCGATTGCTAGACAGCGAATCCCATATCGGCTTGGTCGAGTAGTTGACGAATGGCTACTCGACAAAGGTAAAAACACTGATTAAAACTTTAAATAAAAGATAATTTGATCATAAGCAAGTGATATTTTGCACAGCAAATAAACCATCTAAAACATAAATCCCCTGTATAACCAAGTTTAAAAATTAAACAAATGTAGTTTGTAATATATGCACTGTACAGTTCAATAATGTGTTGTTATACTGTACTTGTAAACCTGTCAGAGGTTAAAGGGACTGGTAATATACTGATAACTGAAGTTAGTTCAATCATTAACAAAATATGTTTACATCATTAAAATACCTATTTAAATAATGTTATTTTGCAGCTGTAATAATATAAATGACTAATTAAAGTACATGTCCTCAGTGGAAATTATTTGAATTCATAGTGATGTACACACACTATTTAATTTATATGTGCATATCTTCTTGTCATGCTAAACATATTTCTTTTGGAAACTGCTAAAGTGCACAGTTAAAATCTCAAAGCAAATGTCTCTTAAATAGCTTCAATGATTATTGGCATCAGATATGAAGTCCCTTTAACAAGCAAGTTAAACACACAAGAAGGGAAAAGACTTGAATGCATGCTGCAATGTATGTAACAAATTGAATCGTTCAAAGTGATTTGTTTTCAAGTTTGCTTGTTTTCTTGCTTTCCCTTTTCAATGGAATTATAACCATGATGAATCATTTGTACTGTGTCATGTAGCTGTAACGCCATTCTCACATAAACCTTATTTCAGTCTAATTAATTTTAATTGCCATTGCCCTTGCTGAAAGGCAATCTCAATCAAATTTACTAGACCTGTGCATACAGGCTTTGTAATTTGCAATAAACTGCTGTATTTACAGATTAACAGTAATTTGCTCACACGAAAAAGGGGGAAATTTGTCCTTTGTACAGATGAAGAATATTTTTGTCTCTCATCTTAGTATGTATTTGATTGTCCTTTTAGCAAAGTCCCATTGATTTTTTTGGGACCCAGCTTTCTCATCCCCTTCATTTATTTACTTTGTGCCAACAGCAGCCATTAAATTACAGTCGATAAATTACCAGTGTTGCTGTTAGCATTAGTGTAATTTATTGCTTCATGATCCCCAGGGAAAATAAGGTTACGGTTGTTGTGTGTTTTACCATCAGGACTTCCATCAGTTCTGTTTTCTCGTGTGTGTGTGTGTGTGTGCGTGTCTATGTTTGTTAGCGTGTGCATGTGTATGTGTGCGTCTCTATGGCGTGGGGGAGCGGGCCGTTGAACACTCTTGTATTTTCTGTAACGTTCTTCCCTGGCAGGTCGGCAGCTCACCATCTTCAACAGTCAGACCACCATAAAGATCGGAGGCTGGGAGAAGGGCAGTCGGCCCTTCCAGGGCCAGCTTTCAGGGCTTTACTACAATGGCCTAAAAGTGCTCAACATGGCCGCCGAGGGCGACCCCAACGTACGTGTGGAGGGTAGTGCCCGACTGGTGGGAGATATGCCCTCCTCTTCCATTACGCCCCAGTCCAGCGCCTCCGCCACAGGCAACCGCTCAGAAACATCGCCCTCCATCACCGACATCACCACTACGACCGCATCCAACCGCCAGGGCAAGCAGACGACAACTCCACAGGTCAGCGGCCACTTTATTCTAGTTTGCTATTCTGTGAAAGCTGGTGCTGGAGTTCCATGTTTTTTCCTTCCTTGTCAGAATGTGACATGAAAACACTATGGTTTTGCCTTCATGAAAAACAGGAAATTTTTCAGATGCACTCAGTGATCGTCGTACCTTTTGGCGGTTATTTTGGATTTATCACGTAATGACAAAAATGTAGCATTAACGCGGTCGGTATGAAAGCATACTGTCAAACATGTTTCATTTATTCCATAAGCAAAATAAGTCAGGCCCCATGAGGCTGCCTGCTTCAATTGAAATAAAGCAGCTTTTATTAAGTTACTAGTATTATTATTAACATTATTTTGTCTTGATCCCATGTGAGTGCACATTATTATTTATGTTTACATAAACTTTTACCAAAGTAACATTTGATTGCTTATGTGTAAAACTTTTTAATGAGGAAAAAATTGCTGAGCGCACCTTTAAAATGTGGTTTTGAAAAGTCTAGAAATTTCTCATGCCATTAAGCATGTTGTGCTAGTTCTGTAATTAATATGCTAGGTGTTGCTTTTAGGTAGAGAAAAAAACGAACTTGCAGATCATAGCGATGTCTGATTTCTGAGCAAATTAATCTTGACCTGACAAATTGGACGAAATAATTCAGTTGAATAGGTTTCGTTTTGAATGATTTTGTTCAGTTACCATAAAAAGGTCATGAAGAGGTCACAAAGACATTCAGAATCGATTGGTGCGTTTAGATTGCAACAGACAGGCCATGTTTTGTCTGGGTCAGTGTGTTGTGTTCTATCTCTGTGCTGTTACTGGCCATCTACATCATTACTCTCGGATTCGCTCTTTATTCCTCTCGCGTACACTCGCTCAGTTTCTCTTTTACCATCCAAAACATTATAAGTGGTGTTTCAATAAATGACCCAGACAGCAATGAGGCCGGTTTAAACTGAACTTCGTGCTCTCTCAAGCAAAAGAGGCCTCAAGACTAAGACCAGGGCACTTAAAGACAAGCCCGTGGCTGGATCGCACATTATCGAACCGGCAAAGGGTTTCGGCCCGGCACAATTCAATTGCTTTCAGACATAAAGTGATTGGCCTGTTTCTTTTGTGGATGTGCTGTGGCTCAGGATGAGAGAGAGTGTGCTGGGAGACTAGAGTCAGTCAATAAGTCTGTATGAACAGAGAGAACCCACAGGCAAATGGAACGGGGCCATAAAGGGGAGAAATCAGCGGGGAAGATGAGCGGTGTGTAGGTGGACATGCTTTCTCCTTTACAACTCACAGGTTTTCTCTCTCCAAATGGAGCGCGAGGCATCATTCAGGGCCCTGACAGTGAGCTCTAATTACGGTGGCGCTGTAATTACATGTCAGAGCAGGAGGCTGAGCGGGGTGATTGACAGGCTTGCCAAGGCCAGTTCAGTCTCGTCTCCTCGTGCGTGACTTCACGCACTGTGATTTAGCCTCCACAACAATAAAATCGTAATTTGATATGGTTAAAACTGATTCTGGCACTGCATATTAAATTACCTCCCTGCTCAAGGGCACTCCAGGCACGTCACGTGAAAGCAATAGTTGTGCAATAACAGATATTTCGATCTATTAGCGCCCAATCGTGATGTTGGCTTATCATGGCATCGTGTGTGGATTGCATTACAAAATGGTGGGCTCGCCGCCCTCCGCACACCGTCGTTGATGGTAAATGTTGCCATGGAAATCTGAGACTCCTCTCTTCTCGGCACAGCGGTGTCTACACCACTCTCTAAGTTTGCGCCATCTGTGCTCCATTATCATCCATTACAATCTCTTTCTCTCTCCCAGCACAGCTGCGCTGTCCAAATCAACGGCTTCATTTTTTAAAGATGGATTTTTAATATCTAATTAATGATAAAAGCTGGATAGAGAGGGATGCGAAATGAAAGAGGAGTTTGTGGTTCTTTGATTACAGGCCTTTGTGATGCCCATTAGACTGGAGCGGCCATTAGACCGGAGAGCTCTCTGTAATAAGAGCTAATGGAACTTCTTGGGCTCTCCATCTTCCAAACACTTTTCCAGAGTGTCCATTGAGGTCTTCCCCTTAAACATCCTCGAATTAGCCAAGATCTGGAAGTAGAAGGGCTGAAGGAATTTAAGTGGTGCTTGAGAGTATGAAAATTGCTGTGCATTATGCTAAAGAACAGTGAGCTGCATAAATACCTAATTGCTCAATCTGTATTAAAGGTTGTTAATTGGAGTAACTGGAAAATTAACTGATTATAGTTTGATTATATTAAATTATATGGGTCAGTGATGTATAATGGTGCTCGCAATAAAGAAACACACAAAAAAAAAAAAAGATCTAAAAGGAAGAAAGAATCTAGTTTAAAACACCTGTCGAGTAAAAATTTACTTTATTTGTTTAATTATTTATGACAGTTTTATATGGTGTTTAGGAATTCTAAAGAAAATATTACATTTAATCAGCTCAATAAAAATGTAATGTGCTGTAAAAAATTAAATACTTAAAAACTTTTACTTTTACTAAAATACTTTTATTTAAGATAATTAATAATTATAATTTTTTGGGGAGTCTTAGTTAACCAAAAATATCAGAGCAAATTTTATTTTAAATCAAAAAACATGCTCATCACCACTGACCCAAATAATTAATGTTTGATTAGCGAGCTCAAGTAGAGAATCTTAAATATTCTTAATCTATTTTATTTCATAAAAGTGCTTTGTTTTAAATTTAAAAATCCTAAAACTTTCAGTTTTAGGATAGCTTTAAAAAGGATTTTGATTCCCAGATTGTTAGCGTGGCCTTTGTAGATAAAGGCACTGTAGATAATGGAGATGATTTTTATTGTACAAACATTTTACAAATGAATGGACCAGAAGGAGATAGTATTTCATGCAGATCAATTGATTGCTTGTAATACAGCAAATTTGTGTGTAGTGTAAATGAGGTCTGTAGTCTTTGGAATTATTTTGCATACTTTGCATGACCAGATTTTTTTTTAGTTTAATGGCTTCAGATCTGCTCTGTGAGTATACTTAATCTTGAAACGACGTGTGGAGCTTGGATTATCCTCAGATAAACTGGTTTTGCTATTGTCTGACAGTGGCTCAGAGCATATAAGCTTTTTAAAGTAACGCTAATGATCGAAAGCCAGCAATAGGAGAAGCATTGTGTTTTACTCGTTTCTGTTCAAACAGCCGCCACAACAAACAAACAACTGAGGTCGTCTCAAAGGAGCCCAACATACTTAGAAAAACACATGCATGCACCGTCTGCTTGTGACTGACAGATGAGATGTTTAATATTTCTATCAGAAGTTGATTTCCTTTGTGACTACCACCCGCATGACTGATGTTCAGAAGTGACAGCTTTTTTTATTATCTTCTGTCCCACTCCTTCTCTTTGGTTTTTGTTCTCTGAAGTATACTTTCTCTGCATTTTACCTGTTACATCACCACGTTTATGGATATGTAGCTTGGTCGGTCTTGTTTATGATGCCGTTGTTCTGACATCTGCAGCTGTGGTGTTCGGCTCGATGGGATTTGGCATGCCAGGAACCTGTGCGTTTGTTCTGATCTTGCTGCAGTGGGCCGTCAGGCTATGTGCTGGGCTTTAAATAATAAATTAGCATTTCCTGTGTGAGCCGTGCATGTCATTAAACACCCCAGGGTATCTTTTAGATCTAGAGATGGGCAGAGGGCAGTGAAGCACCACTTCTCTGCCTAGAAAATGGCAGCGTGGGTGTGTGCCACGTGAGAATCATGCATTTATAGATGCCCTGTGTTGGCGCCGAGTGGATTCGATTCCATCAGATGCAAAATAGGTCATAGTTTTGTTTTTTTTTTTCCTCTTGGTGGAAAATTCACTGAGAATTACTGTAATGTGTTTACAGTGTGTGGTCCTGGTGTCATTACAAATCAGTTCTAGCATAGTGGGAATATATATGGAAATTGCATGTGGAAACTGTTTAAAATTTCATTTTGTTTTTGTGATTTGAAATGATGCACTCAACTATGTATGTCTGAATGTGTCTGTCTAACCTAGCAACACTTTGGGGATGAAATTAATATGAAAATTGTAAGATGTAGCAGATATATGATTTATTCTTTTCAAATAAAATGCTATATATTAGTGCTGGCAAGTGATTAATCATGATTAATCGCATCCAAAATAAAAGTTATTTACATAATATGCACTGTGTATATTTATTTTGATGTATATATAAACACACACACATGCACGTATATATTTAGGAGAAATATGCTATGTTTATTTACTAAATATATTTATATATAATATATATTTATATATACATAATAAATATACACACATTTTGGGCAAAGGGCCAAATTCACGATGTTGCTTCATTTTATATTGCCAGAAAATCAAATGTATTTTACTCTTATTTTAAGTGCTGTACATTGACCTCAATTAGATATGCGTGTGTGTCCCAACTCCTAAAATACAACAGTCCAGCTTCACATGTACTCTAATGAGGTACCCACTCATTTCATTGTGTTGCATCATGAGGCAGGACAATGTTCAGCACAGATGGATTTAAACTGGTCTAGATTCCTGTGCCTTTTTTCCCCACTTCTGTCCAATTAATGGATCCGGTGACTTGCCCTGCATGCACTCTTGTCCCAGTGCTCATTTACACTGACCGCTTAAATCAGTCAATCAATACAATTGTTTGAGCTGGCACAAAGCGAGTAATAAAATGGACTGCTGCTCAGCTACTTTTCATGGGTTTCTTTTTTTCCCCCACCCTCCCTCTCTCTCTCTCTCCCTCTCCAGAGGTGGTAGATATTGCAAACAGTTATTAATCAGTGCGCTTCTGGGTAATGACGACCCTGTTAATTCACAAAAGGCTTGTGTAGTCTTCATGATGAAGCAGATATTTGTACATCGCCATCAAGACCTTGGCTTTTTTTTTTTGGCCCCTTTTTATGAATTGTCACATTCATAATGTATGGTAGTGTTTCGTGCCCATGAACAGATTTTGCCAACGCAGGGGACAAATCGAGTCCCGCGAGACTGACCACGGTGCGAATAAAACATATCTGTCTTTATCTGTTCCGCCCCTCCTTTCTCAGTAGGCATGTACGTGCCCAAAGCACAAATTTGAATGCGAGTTAAACAAGCGTTCATGCTGGTTAGTTTAACTGGCGGAGGCATTTAGATGGAGCTGAATAACCCAAGGTCTCAGAGGATCAGGAGTGCCGGTGGAGATGAAAACACGGAGCTTTTGCCATCCGTTGTGTAACGTTCGCTTTCTCGAATGTATTTTGAGAGTGTGTATGCGCGTTTGATGTTAGATTGTAGGTTGTGCCTCTGTGGAGTTTCATGGCAGGGCAGAAGGTGTGTGCACCCCCCCCATCCCCCATCTTTCTCTGCTCTCCATATACACACATCCATCTCTTTGTAAAAAAAAACGCTATAATAAAATGTCTCCAACTGAACAAACCCTTAGCAACCTCAAGCTGAGCAGCGATGATGATTGGCTGAGCCGAGTCAGGTGATCAGCTTGCAGTCGTACCGTATTTTCCCTCTCTCTCTCCCGCCTCTATCCATGTGTATCTTTCTCGTTTTCTCTTCTCCCTCGCTTACGCCTTCCCTCCCTCTCTCTCTCTCTTCTAGTCTGTAGAAGGCACTCATAGTCTCTCCTGATGCACAGACAATTTATCATCCCTATCTGCTTACCAAAGTAGGACTTCTCCAGTCATCACTTTTGATCTGACAAAGCGGACTTTATTTTACTGGTGTGGGGCTTTTTTATTGCTCTAGGAGCAGGGACGGGGAGATCAGAGAGGGGGAGAGGACAAACTCTCACCTAAACAGAAAAGCAAAGCTGTGTAGAGGAAGCAGACAGTGTAGCCAGGCTGCCATCATGGATGCGAGGTGGCATTGTTCCTCATCCCAGGTAGTCTCTCTTTCTCACGGTCCTTCTCCATCCAGCCATCATCGCATGCAGAGTCTTTGATGTTGTCATATCCATGCAGCGAAAGAGGCATGCACCATTTGTCTGCAGCGCTCTGCACATAGAGCAAGCGTGCGAGAGAAAGAGAGAGAGAGAAGCAGCAATTGGGGCAGCAGGGAGAGAGTTAAGGGAAAAGGAAGAAAAGTTGCAGTGCTTTTGTGAGTGTGCATGAGGTTGGCATCGTTAGTCGCCGATGTCCACATCTGTTGCAGCGAGTCACGGCATGCACGATCCTTCTCATCCTTAACGAGGCGCTTCCTTCGGTCGTCTCCACCGCCCACTTACGCTGTCATTTGTGCCGTCCTTTTTTGATCTGCATCTCATTTTATTCTGCCCCTCATTAAAAGTGTGTAAAGATCAAGTGCTGTCCTCTAGTAAAGTTTAACTCGGTGTGCTCTGAACAAGTGTGTATTGTGTTGCGTGAAGTCTGCAGGTTGCCCGCTCTCTCTCTCTCTCTCTCTTTGTATATAATCTAGAGCTTCAGTCTGTCACAGCGTGTTCTGTCTGTGGGCAGCGTGTATGATCAGATTTATTTATGCCCACTTGGATGACCTCTGGGAGTTACTTGTAATGGCTACTTGTGACTCACATGTCTTCTCAGAGTGAGTCAAGAGTTGTTTGAGTACTTTTACGGTCAGTCTTGATGCATTTGCTTTTTTAATATTTTATGTTTGCAGATAATACAGAAGACTTGTGTTATTTAAGTTATCATTTTTAGTAAAACACAATTAAGTGTAAAAAATATGACTTGAACTAGATTTTATTCATCTGGAATTGATTGGACAAAAACAAAGCGTTACAAACCAAACTGAAAACAACTATTTGGGTAATGGTTAAAATGATCCATCAATCAATATTTATGAAGACGAAAACTGGAATAAAATCCACCAAATGTATCATTTACAATACAAGCAGCAATGAAACATGAATTAACTGGGTTAATTTTGATTTTATGTTGCCTTCACTAAGAGAATATTAATGAGCTGTTAAAAATAACCAAGGCATTGTGAAGCATTTGAATGTGCTAAAATAATTTACCCAAATGAGAATGATTCCTGATTTGATTTGTGAAGAAGCACAGGAATCTTAATTTACATCTTCTTTGAAAGGCCCAGATTCTCTATTACTCATCGCAATATGGCATTAAGAGATGAGAAACTGAGAGATTCAACCTGTGTTCTCACATTGCATGTTTTTTTTAGGGCTTTTAAATCTTTAACAAGTTGAAAAACATGTGAGTGAGTGCATGAAGAGGCCCTGTGGGCCAGCTTTATATATTCCCGTACATGCTAGCGTTACACAAGCAGGCGTATCGCCATTGTGTTTCCTGCGATTTTTTTAGGGGTTCGAGCACGAAGGAGGTGCTACAGCGCAAAACCAAAAATTTCTGACATTTACATAGCTCGTAAACCGTTTGCCGTAGACTCAAAAATGTCACATCATTGCAATCCTTGGAATAGCCTGAACAAAAGTGTACAGGCGAGTTTTTTGCTCTACGACGCACCGTTTTCCCGCAAAATTGACTTGTATGCGAAACCTACTTTTGCTAACTAGTCCTAGGTTTTTCGCCCGATCGGAACCAAACCACTGCAGAAATAATCTGTAGACATTGAATATTAATAATTATCCCCCCAAAAAATCCTGCAAAACAGTATGCCAATTAGCATCTACACTAACACTAGCCAAATGTTATTCGGTCTATAACTCTGGAACGGAATGAGGTATCTTCACCAAACTCGGTACACATGTATAAGCTCAAACTTTAGTCAAATAAAAAAAATTGCGCAGCTCTGCCACTTGGTGGTGCTATGAGGCAGAAAAACATTATTAGCTATAACTAGGCAACCGTTGGTCCGATCGGCTTAAAAATGTATATGCAGCATCTTGGTCCAAACTGGCACAAGTCTCTGGTGTATCTCAAAAAACATGGCTGCCATCGGAACGAAACTCAGTGGACACGTTCGACTCATGGTACTAGTTGGCGCTAAGGTTTTTTTTGGCTCTGTAATCATGTGGTGTTTCACACATCCACACAATATGCATACCATTTGATAGATCTCCTCATAATGAGCAACTGTCTGTGTGTTTGTATTAATATAAAAAATTTAACCATTTCATTTCTGTGTGTGTGTCTCTGAGCCTATTGCCCATTTTCGATGTGTCAGCCATACACCCAGGTGTCCCTATTTAAACTCAAAGGCCTTAAAAATACTCGAACCCCAGTAATTGCTGCTTGCAGCTATATATTTTTTTTTTCTTTTTGCAACTGTTCTTGTTAGAGAATACTGCAGTGCATCAGTGGCCATTTTTTATTCATTGTATGAGCTCTCTGTATTTTAAACACACAGCTCTCAGCGAACTGAGGCTGCATTTAGCACCAGGACCTCTCTATGAATATTCACACTTCATTAGCAGTGTTGCTAAGTTAGCTGGCAGACTTTGATGTTCTTGTGCTTTCTCTCACTCTTTCGTTCTCTCACACTGGCTGGAGGAAAGGGATATGGAGGAAAAAGGAAAAACAGATAGCGAGAAATCAGTGGTTTGCTTTGCAGGTCCCAGCTGAGCCACCGAGGCGATATGATTTTTATTTCCTATCATTTTGAACAGGCTGAATCTTCATGTCACCATGGCAACAACAACAGACGGTGCACTGTTCTGAGATATTCGTATTCGTGGTGGAGTACTAGCGTCTTCATGACTGAAAGAGATAGAGATGGAGAGATAGAGGTGAATTCGAGCGTCTGAGCCTGGCCATCTCAGACTGCCTATAAAACTGATATTGTTTTTTGAGTGCAAATGAATACAGAACAAGGGCTTGAGAAATGCGATATATTTTAGAGGGAAATTGAGGGAACCATTAGAGGGTTTTGAGGGTCAGTACTTACTGCAAAATTAAGAGTAAGAGCCGAATAGGAGTGTTACTGAGCAGTTGGCTGGAACTGCTAGACAATATACGATACACTCACCTAAGGTAATAACATAAAATTTCTTTACACAAGGTAAAACGGTTCAGGGTTGGAGGGGTCAGTGGTTTAGATCCAACCGCTTTTGGCTCCTGTCATATCCAGGGCATGTACAGTTGGCTCCTACTTTTAGTCTCTGTAGAGGAGTCTGGCAGCTGTAAGGTAATTGGAATAGGCTGAATGGAGGTGGAGCTTGAAAACTGTGTTTTGTGAGAGCGTGTGTGTGTTGAGGTAACTCCTTTCTCATTAGGGCACAGCTGGTTCCCCCACTGTGTGCACAGGTGAACCGAGCGCCGTCTTCTGTCCCTCTTCCTCTGCTCTCCCGCCCATTTTGGCTCCGTGTCACATCCCTTATTGTGCCTGTTGGCAGTGCAGTAATTAAGAGCAAGCAAAACAGGGAGTCTGATACCGTGCGCGTGTAAACGATGCTCTGATAGCACACCCACCGTCTCTATCATGCTACACCGTAGTTATTCAGCAGGAGGAAAATGGACAGTCATAATGTAGGCCGCTTCTGTCCCCTTCATCCGCCTCAGCACAGCTGTTGAGTGGGCAGTGGATGGAGGAGAATGGCGATCTCAGGCAGATGGATGCTGAAGGCTCGGTCTTAGTCATTCGTGACTTTTCTGCAGAAAACAGCCTCACGCTCAAGTGCTTGTGTAACGCCACATCTGAGGACTTAGATTCGAGTTTTGACACTTTGCTGAGGGGCACTGTTTCCAAAAGAGGAAAGAGAAGGAAGGTTTCAGGCATTCAGCTGTGTGAGAGGAATTCAAATACCGATCCTAACAAAGGTTTAGGTGGAGAGTGTTCTTGTAAACTGACAATGGCATGTTGTCATTTAGCAGGTTCCTGTCTGCTCTATCAGTTAATTACTTTTGATCATTTTAGATATAAATACATTAAAATGATTTTAATCGATTTGGCTATATCATTCCATACTATTTTATACCATTATTGCAACCAAAGTGTTAAGTGTGATAGATTAGAAACATTCCAATGCAAGATCTACAAATTCAAAACATAAAAAAATGTAGTTAAAATAGTCAAGGCGTGTTTTCTATTATATGTCTTTTAATATATTAAAAATTCCACTCGAGTATGTCCTTGATCATTTTCGAGTGAGGACAAATATATGTGAATCAGAGTTTTGAACCGATTAAACCAAGAAAAGGACAGTTAGAATTTAAAAGGAACACAAGGAAGGAAACTGGTTTAATGACGTGTTAGTTAGGATAACAGAATCATTGGAAATACACTACTTTTTAAAAGTATGGGGTCAGTAAGAATTTAATTTTTTAAAGAAAAATTAGAAAAGAGGCACTAAATTAATCAAAAGTCACAGTTAAGACATTACTAAAGATTTTTATTTCTATGAACTTTTTTTTTTTTTTAAAGCAGCAACTGTTTTCCACATTGATGATAATAAATTTTACTTGAGCATATTAGTATGACATCAGAAGGATGATGTAACACTGTAGACTAAAGTAATGGCTTCTGAGAATTCCATCAGAGAAATAAACTACATTTTAAAATGTTAAAATAAAAACAGCGAGTGAGCATATTAGGTATTCCTTTCAAAAATATTAAAAAATCTTTCCAACCCCAAGACTTTGAATAGTAGTATATGTTGTGAAAATTCAATATATGTTGCCAAGCTCTACTTGCAGCTTGAGATGGTTGTTTGAGCACAATGGTGATACCTCACGGATCTCCACTTGTGTTGTCAGTTTCCTCCTGACATCTTTAACCGTTACCCCACACCTTTATCTCACTCCTTCATCTCTGTTCTAAAACTCCCATTTTTCTCTCCGTGGTCATGTCAAGAAAAGGAACATTTGGTTTAAGTTGTCTCTCACTGAAGCCTATGCATTATTAAGACTGTATACCTTTCCCCCATCCGTTTTATATCAAGAGCATAACCACATTCCGGTTGACTACTAATCTCAATGTCTATGATAGTTGTGGTCTTTTATGCCTTTACATGTCAGCTCGCAGAACGAGAGATGGAGTGGTATCGATGACTTCACCCATCGGCCCGTGGCTCCCAGGACCTCTGTGTTATTATTCTGTCTCTCTCTCGAGTCAGGCAGACACATGGTGCTGCCGGCCTTTATCGAGGGCTCTGTTGTGCACTCCTGCTGCAACACATTACCTCCATGTCTCCCAGCCTTCCAGCAGCAGCAGCAGCACACAAACCAGCACTGTAACGTCAGGCATCTAAATTATTCACCCGCACTGACCTACTTGCAGGGTGTTTGAGAGCTGGGAGTTGAACAGATATCGCTGCAAGGAAAATGGCAACCATGTGGTTATAGCAACCACTTTGAAACAAGCATGCAGGGTGTCCTCCCACTCCCACTTTCCTCTCCCTTTCTTCTCAGTCTCTTTCTCTTCCCGTGTTGTTTCGTGTGGTCCGCGTGGCTGTGATGATGGTGAAAGGTCCTGATTGGCGTGGGCATTGCCCCGCAGCCTGTGGGCAGACTATGTGAGCTCAGAGAGACAAATCGATGTCTTTCCTCCCTGCACGCACGCACACACTCACTCAGCCAGTCCTGCATTTCTATTGGGACAAACACACATGCATGTACACGTTTGGCCAGCTGGCAAATGTATACACACTCTGGCTAATTGCAGAGAGAGGGAGAGAGAGAGAGAAGTGTGAAGACTGGCACTAAATGGATGCCACCAAAGCGTCGTCGTCAGATGGAATTTTCTGCTGTAGCACTGAGAGGAACATCGAGCTCGCTGCTTTTTTACATAGTTGATGGAGAATTCCTGCACGGAGAGACGTTCTGAGCTATTAAACCGCAGTCGGATACCATCTTTGGAATTCAAAGCGTGAAATCTCAACATGGCTTTCTTTCCCTTCGGAACCATCACTGGAGCAGAGGCAAGATTTCCTTCAGTATGTGGTGTTGTGCGCATCTCAGCGCCGTGTGTTGTCATTGATAGGGCTTGTCTTTAGATTTGCTTCCTATGGTTTTATTTCAGATTAAAAGGCATGTTTGATGAGATTGTTTTCCAGCGGGACGGAAGGATGTGAGGGGATTTGATGCTCCTCACACCACATGTTCCTGCGTGACTGTATTTATAAAGCAACTGCTGGCTAAATTGTATTCGTCAAAGGATTTGTGAAATCTTTGTGTATGTGCGTATATGTGTTTGTGCTGCTCTGATCGATTTTTCCAACTGCCTTGATGTGGAAGTCTCTCCAGACTGTACTATAAGGCGATTTGGTGTGTTATAATCCAGAGACATGGTCGTTTTTGAGGAAATGTTGTGACCTTTGACGGTTAGGACACCTTTGATCACGCCTGTGAGTCAAAGCTCAGAGGACCTGTGAGAGATGTCAGAGTGGCAGTGGAAAGGACATTTCCTTTTTTCACTCCTCTCTCTCTCTCTTTCGCAGCATGAGGCCTTAGATGACACAGCAGCCCTATAAAACTGTAATGATGCCACTAGGTGTTTTTGACTAACCCTTCATCTCTTCTGTGTCTCTCTGGTACAGGATGATCTTCTGGTAGCATCAGCAGAATGTCCCAGCGACGATGAGGACATCGACCCTTGCGACCCAAGTTCAGGTGGGTTAGGTTAGTCATCTTTCTTTTATATTATTACTGTCCACTTGTTCTTTTCCTCCAAAGTTGTTTGCCATTTTTCCATCATTCTGTTTGAAATCACTCCATGAAAGATTATTTCACTACAGTACAAGTTAAAAGAACGCAAATCCATTTTCCGCTTAGCGTGTGTTCACTATAATTTTGAGTTGAAACCATCCTTAGATTTGACATTTTACCAAATGCACTTATAAAAATAGTGTTAAAATACCAAATGGCATTATTTCTCACAAATTCAGCCAAGCGGGCACATTGTACACCAGAAAAATAAAAACAATCTAGAAATAATGTCTCCGTTGTGTCAAGCGCAACAAGATTCCAGTGAGAAGTCATTTTTCTGAATGCGAAAATTCAACGCAACAAAACAGCTAATCATAAAAGCGAGAGCAAACTGAAAAGCATAAACCTAGAACACTTCTTGTATTTTTAGCACTTCCGTGAGGCGGCATCCATTTTGTGGTGTTCCTTGATGATCTTGAGGGATTTGTCATATCCGATGTTTCTCAGCTTCCAAAAACAACCTCTGCTAGGCTCATCTATGTTTGATGTTTAATAATCCAACACTACGGTGCAGAAATAGAAACCGAGCGAGTGACAAAATGTAGCGGCGTTCACCGCTTGTCGCAGCTAGTTCGAACAGGAGCTCAGATTAACTCTAAAGAGCTTTTATCATTTTGTTGCCGGTTAGGACGCGCTGTTACCTGAGCTGCGCTGTTGCTTATGTGCTCATTTATAAAAGTATTCACAATATGCGCTGAAATATATGTTTGTATAATCTGCCTTTGCCTCTCAAAACAGACATTAATACCTCATTAAACCACATTAAATCCTTTACCCTGTTTATGTGCTGTAAATATAGTATTTTAATTTTCTTTTTGGCACAGAGGGAGCTCATTGCTTAGATGAGTTTTTAAATAGGTCATTATATTAAACAAACTTAAACTTGTGCCTGTCATCAAAATTTTTTTTTGTGCTTCAATATAATTTCAGCTCACATTTCGTTTTTATGCAGAGTTACATATGCCGAAGTCCCAATGTAAATACTGTCCACCTTAAATTCTATGTGATATTAGTCGTTTTGAATACTATTTAGGAGTGGATAGGGTGGGACTGAGGGAGTATCTTTGATTATTTTACCCATAATCCCTATTTCATTGTGTGCGGGTTAAAGAAACCTGGCAATTTCGTTTGACGTATAAATTCAGAAAAGGCCAGCGAGCATGCTAGCGTTGCACATACTGCGTTTCCTATTTCTCCACGCAGCAGGTGCATCCTGGTTACTCAGTCGACTGCGCAAACCACTTTCAACATGAAAAATGAAGCACAAAGGTTAACCCAATCTGGATTCCTTCAGCTGGCTTAGTTACAGACTCTAGTGGCCCATGCAGCAGTCATATTATACATAGGGCAATGAAAGCAAACGCGCTGACATGTCCTGCAATGATCTTGTTAATTAGCACAAAAAAAAAATTAAATAAACAAAATGCTGGCCAAAGCTCAAAAGGTCTCAGATAAATGATGTTACGGATCCCCATAGATCCTTCCACGCGACATTTCTAAAAACAGATGTTTGAGCAGAGGTCGCCATCCATAATTCCCTGCTGTACTTTGTCATCATCTCATTTCCTGCACCTGCGGGTTGTGGTGGATCGGCCTAAGCTGTAAACGGCTTTGTCACAGGTGTTGTTTTGTCGAGCGATTGCGTTCAGCCTGCAGCCGCGCTGTCTCGCAGTTACTGTCCCCTCTCCAAGAGACATAAATCAGAAGAAACTATACCACACTATTCCACCCACCATGCTACTCACTGCCAGGAATAAATAGCCAGGAAGAGAGGTTCACTCAATGGTCACAGCTCATGGAAAATTCGCGACATATCCATTCTGATCGCTCTATCTGTGTCAGCCAGATGTGTTTTGTGACGGTTTGATAAGCGAAGTGTGTTAGCACAAGCTTACAGTACAAGTTTGTCCGTTCAGCGGCAGTACATACTATACATATATTGCATGGCTGAGTTTTTGTAGTTTATATTCTGTTTACTCAAGTGACTGTACTGTGCCGTGAAGCAGTTTCTCAGTGGGATATCTAATCTCGTCAGGAGAGAAATCAATTTGGCAAAGAAATATTGATTTTTGGGTTTCTTTCAAGTTTCTTCTCCTCTTAGTGTTTCTCTTCAGCTCAGAACTGAATATTATCATTTCACTGGTTAGAAAGAAGCTGCAATATTGACATTACAGTAATGAGTACTTGTAAATTAACTTTCATAATCAATAAGAACAATTACTTAAATGGTTTAAGGTTTTTAAGAAAGGGATAATAAGCAGTCAGCTGGTCATTATTGCAAATTAAGCCTTGACAAGGTGATGGACGACCCCAACATGGAGTTAATCAAATGGCTTCTGACTAAATAAATACAGTAAATACATGGACATGAACTATTCATGTTAAAATTATAATTTTACCTCCATATCTTAAAACTAAGGAAGTAAAGAATCACAGTGTAGAAACAAATGGCTTAAGAAAAAGAACACTATTATAATAATAAAACAGGGCTGCATGATTCATCACGCAATCTTGATAAGGTAAAAGCTGTGATAGTCATGCGCATCTTATCAGTGAAGCATGGTTCTGTGATTGGTAATAGATCTCCATCCAAAGGCTACAGAGCGCTACTGTGCAGAAACTCCAAATACACCCCGCAGAAGAAATCCAGGAAATCCCTATCGCAGTAGCTGAATAAACGGAACATTTAACTTTATTATGATTTACATTTATTTAGCTTGTCAGTGAACTACGGCTCTGTGTAGTAAATGCTGCTCCATCTGAAAGGGCACGATAGAGATTTACTACTGATCACAGAACTGGCTTTACTGACAAGATGTGCATGAAAATCACATTTGATTAATCATGCAGCCCTATAACAGAAATGGCAATGGATCACTTCTCAAGTATTGTGATTTACATTACTCTTGTTCTGGACTATCTCCAAATTGGCACATTCTGTATGTTTCCATGATCAAGCTTACCTAACTCCAAGACCTGAAATGGATGTGTCAAAGAGAGACGTCTAAAATGTGCACTGAAAGTCTCCAAACCAGAGTATGTGAGCGGAGCGGAGTGGGAGCGGAGCGAGGAGTGGAGTGGCATGATTTTGCCTGGAGCTTGGAG
>JAUMHE010000061.1:9440458-9472765 GCA_032359235.1 Enteromius mattozi
AGCGGGGAGGGAGCGAGGAGCGGGAAATGGTAAACCCGGAGCGGAGCTGGAGCGGAGTGATCATGAAATGCTCTGAGTGCGGAGCGGAAATTCTTGCCGCTCCACTCCGCTCACATACTCTGCTCCAAACCTGGTCCTGAAAAGCTACCATCCTGTAAATTTCAGCTCCAACCCCAATCAAACACACCTGAACCTGAACTAATCAAAGTGTTCAGGGTTACTTGATAATTACAAGAAGGTGTGCTAGAGCAGTGTTGACCATAGCTCCCAGGAACAGGGTTGGAGAAGTTTGCCATTGCACAGGAAAATCAAGTTACCCTATTGACCTGGATAATATTTAGTATTGTCACGAATTATGGTGGATATTAGAAAATAGCTGAACACTTAATGCCGCAAGTCACCAATCACAAAAAAGTGTTTTAGAGAGCTGTGTAATAAGAGCTAAATTAGTATCTCTGTGGCTGTAATGAACGATCTCTCTCTCTTTTCCCTTCCTATGTGTCCACAGCTCACCCTCCACTGCCCGAGGCCAAAGGTTACCCCAGCCCGGAGGTGATTCGGGAGTCCAGCAGCACCACAGGCATGGTCGTAGGCATCGTCGCAGCAGCCGCCCTCTGCATCCTAATCCTGCTCTACGCCATGTACAAATACCGAAATCGCGATGAGGGCTCGTACCACGTGGACGAGAGCCGTAACTACATTAGTAATTCCGCCACACAGCCCAACGGAGCCGCCGTCAAAGAAAAACCCATTGGCGTGCCCAAAAATAAAAAAGATAAAAAGAACAAGGACAAGGAGTACTACGTCTGATCTCACAGACTTTCTCCCCCCCATTACAACCCACCCACAGCTCCTGTGCTCCGAACTCACATGCAAAAGGGGAGGGAGATCCACCTGTGTATAGTAATTGAGAAAAAAATACATCGAAAAAGACTAAACTGTCTTAGTTTGACCTAAGACACAATATACTGTTACTAACAAGAAAACATACTTTATAACCAAGCACACCAGAACTTTACTAAGCTGAAAAGTGTGTACAAAATGAAGTGTGCAAGAAGACTCCGTGTAGTCACTACAGTTGTGGATCACTGAGAGACAAGGCCGCTGGTTAGAATTAAGTGTATTTCATATTATGTTGCCTGTATATGTGTTGCCGGAACATTTTCCCTCTAAAGCCAGACAAACCATCTGCAACAATCCAAACAGACATTCACCGATGGGGACGGACGGAAAAGGAACGAAGGACTTAAAATGAGATGCTACCTATGATTGTTAAATCAGCCAAAGTATTTGACTCCCTTTTCTGATGGCAGTATTGCGCGTTTGGATGAGAAAGGACCGCTCCTTGTGGGATCCGAACTGATTTCCATTCGGTGGACAGAACCCTTGGTGTCAAAGAGAATTGTGGAGGCCTTAAATATCAATCCAAGTGTAAAGGTTGATGGATTTTCTTCTGTTTGTATGTTTGTCAAAACGATGACAGATGACGACAAGGAATACCGGGGCCATTCGGGATAGATTGAGGAAAATCTCCATGCACGTAAAGTATCTTATTACATGTTTATATACGGTGCAAAGACTATCTGTGTGCTCTCTGGACTGTGGCTGAAGTGGTGTTTTATAGCCTGTTATATAGATGATGCCAACTACAGTATACCTGCTCTTCAAACTTTTTTTTTTCTTTTTTAGAAAAAACCAAGGCGAAAACAAATGAAAAACAGAAAATTAAATGTTAATGTGTTGCTATAGCGATAGAACCGTTTCTGCCATTAGCTATACAGATTTCATTTTCCCTCCTTTATGTGCATCTCCAACATCTGTTCTTTTTGACATACTCCCTCTTTTTTGTTCCTTTTTTTTTTTGTTTTTCTGCTGTTGTGTCAACATTAAAAGACGAGTATGAGTATAGGTTTTGGAAAGCAAACAGACATGTGGAAAATAAGATTTTGGACTGTTTAAGCAATATCCTCTTGCTTGTCTTAGTGACCAAACAAATTATGCATGGTATTTAGGACTCCCGAGTCTACCGAAAGACAATATCATAATCTCAAAAAGTAACAAATGAATTCAGCCCCCCAAAACGGAGTATTGGATTATAGCTAAAAAGCACAAAGATAGCAAAAACAACCCTTCAAAAAGTGTTTGCAAACATTCTTCTCTCTGCTATCTTGTACTGTGTGGAATGTACAAGAGGTATAAAATATATGACATTCTGAATAAAATGTTGCTTTTTGTTTTTGTGTGTTTTTTATTTGTGTACAATTTTTCTATAATACCTTCTTTTGTTTTTATTGTGACAATTCTTTGATGACCTCAAAGTGAAGATTTATTATGAAAAAATAGTTTTGAAAAATCAAATGAATAAATAAAATATTAAGACCTACGAAAGCTTTTGTTCTTTGTTCTTTATCACATTAAAGGGCTTTAGAGAGTTTTGAGGTGTTCAGTTTGTCTTTTTGTTAAAAACATTATTTTTTAGGAGCCATGCTATATTACCTCAAAGGTACAAGAAAATACATTCTTATTTAAAATCACTTACGCATGACATCAGAAATAGGACTTTTTCTCAGCGTCAGCTCTTTTTAGTACTTTGTTTCACTATAATGACCTGTTAATAAACAAAAAACTGCTGCTTTATGGCTCACACAAAAAATTCTTGCAGGGAGCCCTATGGGGGCCAGTCGTGCTGTGTGCAGATATTGAATGAAGCTATCGATCGAGCGTAACAAAGAAAACACACAGTTCTGTTCCTTTTGTATCGAAGAACAAGATGTCATGATAAAAGCTCTGGCAGAGGTGGACAGTGCTGAGACGCAGTCAGGGCGGCGGACAGTTCAGGATACCGCCTCTCTTTAATTTTCTGCACAGCAGGAGGCTACAGAACAGCTGGTGTGAAATAACTACCCCTACAGGGAGGCATGCGCTGTAAATTATGATTCATGAATTATTCACACCCGCCATAGACTTTTCATCAGGCCTCATTTCAACACACTTTGCGGAGGGAGTGTGGGAGGGAGGGGCTGGAGGTTTGTCACGGCCGGCCTTGAGAAAACCTCTGAGATGGTTTTATTTAATTGTCATAATCAGAAGAATTGTCATAATGTGGAAGAATAGGCATGGATGATATTCTGTTCTCAAAAGGATTGATATTAGTCATATGTAGCTTTAGGATTCAAACGTGGTTTTCACTGAAGGTTTTTAAAAAAATATTACATGCGGTTTTAAGAAATATAAAAAGACACCATCCCTTTCAGTACTGACATCATTCATCACGAGGCTTCACCTTGAAGGTTCTGTATGATTGATTTTGTGACATAGCACCTTGAATTTAACAGCCTTTTCTGTTGTGCTCAACTTGATATTTTTCTGACATATGAACATGAATTAAGCAGTTCGACATTCATTACCGTTCTGTAAATGCAAAAAAATCTTTTCTATGGTGGGCTTAGTTTAATGAATGGCTCTCATTACCTTGGTCTAAAAATGTATTCAATTAAACCTTGATATTTCTTATAATGGAGAGCCAGTTTCCCATATGTTTTCAGTGCCAGAAATGAACTGGAACAAGTTTCTCATTTCCATGCTGTGTGCAAAAATAACATGTTAATGAAAAATTAATCAATTAATTTTCTTAGAAAAATTAATTAGTCATATTTCAGTGCTTAAACAAGCCATTTCGACATTTAACCCTAACCCTGTAACCCTTTTTTATATTTTATTTTTATTTATTTTAATATGGACTATGCTTTGGACATAGTGTTTATATATTTGCCATTAGTCAAGGGAAATGTGTCATTGGTCAAATGTGTTCTTTTTACAAACTGTTTTTACTGTTTTAATAATGTGAATATGGAACGATTTACAGAATACCACACTAGCTACGATTATCACTCACTAAAAATAATGGCATATGAAAATGAGTGTATGAAAATGGCTGAAGGGCTGAGCGGATGCAGAAGCTTCTCAGCGCGGTTCTCGTACTGATAAAGGCTAAAGCAAAGGCATTCTTCAGAATGCAAGCATCAATATTTAATAAACCTGATGATGGACTTATATAACAGATGGATCTTTATTCCTCCCAATCTGTAAGCAGGCAAACTTCCCAGAGCAACGGAAAAACTCGAAAACCGCACCTTGAATTTTTACTGGCTCTTTACACAGGTATTTATCTAACAGCATCTGTGCTGTGCAAATGATTATTTGCCAACAGGATAGCAGACTTTAGAGAGTCTAAAAATAAAATTGTGTCTAAATATTGTTTAAATATATATATATATATAAAGATTTGAGATTTTGTGAATAAAATCAAATTCTAATATTCTTGACCAGCTCCTGGTGACTCAAAAGTATTTCAAAAAAGCAGTGATTACACATCTCATCACACCACTATCTTTGTGCTAAGCTGACGTCATTTCAACTCCTGCACACTGTTCCAAACACTCCCACTGCCAATACCATCACTACAGCTCCCGTTAACGCTATACACTGCATGTCACTCAGTTTAGCTATTATCTTGTTTTATATTTGTAATGCATTTTAACATTCTTACACTTCACTTTCATAACAACTAATCCTGCCCTTAGCCCTATACCTTGGCTCTAATCTGAGTCTGAGTGTATGTGAGATGGGACAAGCTTTTTGTTCAAACAATGGCAGACAGGACCAGGTGTAAGAGACATAAAGACTATGAAAAATAAACAATCATTAATTTAGCATTTCCATTTTTTGGTACCACTAGTGAGTCAGCGTTTCAGCACCTCACCTAATGCAGTCAGAACAAGTGCCAAAACACACAGTTGATCATAGCTCTAATTTAACATGATTTTAGTTAATTGGGTACAATGCCAGCGGCAGGGTTTGACCTGAGGGACTGCTGGGAATAGTGGAACGTTATGGGTCTGTGGCAGTCGCTACTTTTGTAGGTCTTTTTTTTTTTTTTTTTTACACTCACTCAGAAACATGGTTGGAATTAGCCTGCTTTGAATGAGCTGAAATGGCCACTTATTTAATAACGAAGTAATAAGAAAAATAATATTAATTCTCCAGCGTAGAATTGTGATGTCTGTCACATTTTAATGACGTAAAAATCGCATGAAATATGACATGACCATTCAGACTGAAGTCGCATTGCAAAACATCGGATATATATCTGATTTAGGACCACATATGAAAGTGGCCTGGGTCTGATTTGAAAAAAAAAAAATCTGATTTGTGCTTTTCAGACTATCATAAGAAAATCAGATATGGGTCACATTTGGGCAAAAAGGTCAGATTTGGCCCACTTCAGCCTAAGCCTAATTCATGTCGCTTTAAACCCTTGTTATTATACAGTATCAGTAATCTGGGCAATGCCACAAAATGGCAGTTGAACAAAAGTTTTGTTTTAGGTCATTTTTTGCTGAAACTGTTGTTTATGTGTAGGTTATATGCGATGGCGAATCACACTAAGCTTTTTAAAATTGTATTTTTAAGAGTAAAAATTACTGGGAAAAGTCAATGCCGTAGCATGCAGGATAAAAAAAAAAAACCTTAATGCACTGATTTTTGTAGCATTGTCTTCATATAAACATAAAACATTCTTAGAATTTGCATCCATGTCTCAGAGATTGGATCATTTTGCATGCCCTTAAATGCAGAAACAATGTTATGAAGAGTAGGGCAATTTTTCTGAGAATCAAATCATTAGTTTTGATCATGTTGTCTTGCCCATGGGAATTTAGTTACTGTGCAAATTGTAGGCTACTTAGACTGTTATTCTTTTGCACACCTGCCAAAACACACGTAATTTGCTAAAATGAATAAGAAATTCAAATCTGGTGTGCAAGAAAGTAAATGTTTGGAGATCTTAACTTATTGTTTTCAGAAAACAATCTCATTAGAGAATTGAGCCGAAGTGACTGAGGAACAACAGTATGCTTCCACTCCAATATAATTACTGTTTTGCGAGGTGGAGAAGTAAGAAAAATATATCCACAGACGCTGTCATAAAAACTTTCTTTGTACGAACGACTTTCCTGAGGTAACCTAAATATAACGCTAGGTGACGTTAATCTCAAGCTGTTTTATCAAGGTCTTAACGCGGTCGCCACGCTGATTATGCAACGTGTTCGGAAAATTACATCTGAGTTGTACTGTATCTTTCAACATACCTTCTGATTTTATTTTTTCTTTCTGAGGCTTGCAATTACAGTAGGATGATGAGATGATCTGTTTACTCGTGCTCCACGTGTTATCGTTTGAACCGAAGCACGTGTTGGCAATCAAGAGCTGATTCGAAGCTTGACAGGAGTCGATTCCATGTGACTGAATCAATTGTCTTAATAAAGAGCCCGTTTCACTTCAGCAATTTGCGTCTCGTTTGCTTCTAGCGCTTTGAAATCCTTATTTCTGCGAAACAGTTCTTTCGGACAGTTCTGATTCGGACGGTAAACTGATTCTGTTCTTTTTCCGCAATTGCGAAAGGATGTCAGTAGCACAGAAGTGGTGTGCAAATGAACTTATATTAATTGGTGTCACATTTTAAACTAGGTTGTCCACAATGGGAAGTTTTGAGCACTACTAAATGTGCAATGCTGATAATAATCAATGAATATTAAAGACATTTTTACTGCTGGTTATAGCAAGATGAACCCTAATGATTTTGCCTCCAATCTTTTTTAAGAATGAAAAATAAAAAATAGTGAGGAATTTATTCTGGGCCTGTCCCTTACCCAAACTTGGTCTTGGACTGCCACTGGGGTACACAGATGCAGCTGCAGCAATGCTTGCTGGCTGTATAACATTTGTTGTAACTTTGCTTTATAAAAAATAATAAAGAAAAAAGTTTAAAAGCCTTATTATGTATTGAAAATCTTTATTATGTCCTTGTCCAATCAAACTAGAGGTCTGTATAAAACCGTAATATAGCAAACCTGGTTCAAATTCTAGTGGATATCACACACACTCAGGGAATAAATATCATTAGCTACTTTACAATTCTTTGCTAAGCTCCGTTTAGTGACCTTATGTGAGATTTAATCTTATTCAGCTTGCGTGACTGAGGCAACGATTTCTTGAGTTCAATAAACGTAGATTCTCTCAGCAACGAACATGATTTATCAAGGGCTGCATCTGCTATCTGACAGCGATGACAGATAAACCTACGGACAACTGTTTACATCTGAAGCGAGAAAGGGATCATTGGAGATTTTGTTGCTTGCTCACTGCATCAGTAGAGCAGAGATTGTTATCACTCTGAGTGATATCAGTGTAATTATAATAAAATAAAGAAAATGACATTGTATCAGTAGGGAAAAAATGTCACAGATGGATAAAGTAGCAAGCACAGGTAAGATTTATTTGGATGACACAAATACATCAATCACTGAAACCCAAAAACAATTCCTGCATCTTTTTCTTCCTTATACTTTCAATTTACTTAGTGTGTTACATCAGTTTTTATGATAATATCTGAACTGAGTCTCCCTTTTTTTAGCTGCACCCAGCCACATTCATTTGTCAGCCTCTCTGCAAGTTTTATTTCCATATTTTCATTAGCTTGTTACAGGTGTCCCAGCCACTGTATGATTGCTGTGCTCCGTCTGGAGAGGGTGGAGGACAGGGAGAGTTTATGCCGAGGCGATCACTCATCTTGGGCACACAGTCCTGAAACATTCACTTTTTGGGTTAATTCCTTTAGGTCCAACACATCAAATCTGTCAAAAGCTGCTGAAATGATCTGAGAATGAAAGTAGCAAAAGAATATTACCATCTTCCCAAATTTTAGATATGAGAGCTGTGTAATTAACTGTGAAAAAGCACATCTCTGTATAATTATGTTCCTTGACTCATCATATATGCTCAGGGCCACAAAGGCAAGCTTGTCTTATCTTTCTTCCACAGTTCTAAATACAAAAAAAAAAAATCCTTCTGAATTTCAATGAATACAAATAACAGGTCACAATGTGATGTGGTTCTCCATTTTGCTCAAGTCTTCAAGAGCCCGGCAGATTATAAAAGAGAGGGGAAAAACAATTGACTTTGCTCTGCCTTACCTGTCAAAACAAGAGAAAAAAATGAGAGGTTTTCTTCCTTCCTCTATCTCCTTCCCAGCCTGCTGACAGCTCTATAAATCATTATGAAATAATTGTGTGTTTTTAATTAAATGTGAGGTGGTTGCTATCAGTATGCTGGGCTTTGGTGCAGACGTTTTGTGTGCTTTTGAGGATGTGAGTGCAAGACTCATCTGTGCTTCAGTGCACAGGGTGGGGGGCAATAACTCAGACCTGGGGGGACAGCTATAGGCAGGCTGGTGTAAATACTGGCCCCTGGCTCGAGGAGAAGGACCTTGGTGATGGCAGTGCCGTAATTGAATGCTCTGTGTATTGTGTTATTACAGTCTGCAGTGTCATATTTCATGCATGGCTGTGGCGGAGTGCACTGGAGTGGGGTTGACGTCCTTATCGGGGGAGAGCTGTCTCGACTGGGGTTGTGAATGCGAGATGGTCGATGGAAGAGCGAGACTAGCATCAACGGCATCACCGGCGGCGGTCAGACCGATCCGTGTCTCGTTCTCCATCTGAAACTTAGTCAAATCACCTCATAAATTTCAGATAATGTTCAGCAGCATGGTCATCTATCAAGGAATTCTTTCCAGCCATTGTATTGATGATGAACCTGGGTAATGTCATTTTTAAGTAGATGAATGGTGGCACATACATCTTACATGATAAGTGTAGTTTAGGATGATGAACAGACATGAACCAGAGCACTGTGGGTTTTTCATTACTGCCACGTTTCGGTGGTTTATTTTCAAGCTGAACAGACAACCCAAGGACAGTTTTTGGTCTTTTTGTCTTTGCAGGAAATTTCATCAAATATGTTACCTTGAACAAGCTGGGTCACTTTTTGTCCCTCAAAAATATGATAAAATATAAAGAAGAAGAAAAAAAAATTTCCCTTCTTTCTGAGGGTCTGGGACTAATTATAAAGCGCTGGCTGTCTGCATTCATCTTAAATAATCCAGCTGTGTTGAAGCTTCACGTGAGAATGCATTTTTTAAGATTAAAAGCATAGAGGCTTCTGGAAAAAAATTTATTAATTAAGCACATGCTTCATAATATTTCATTATATTTGGAAAGAATTGCAGAGGTGTTTAGTAGGAATACTGCCCATCTAATATAAATCTGTATATGAGGCTTAAAATACTCAGGTATGATCCCTCTTTTTTGTTGTTACACATAATTTTACATGCAAAATATTTTGTCAAATTTTAATGGGGTGTGACTTGTTGAAACATAAGCTTTGCCAACAGGAGATTTCAGTCTTATCAAGTCGATAAAAGCTATACTGCATTCTTGTTGCCTAGATAGAAAATAGCCACCTGGGGGAATTGCCAAGATGGCTGCCAAGCAAACCGAGTAAAAGGACTGCATTGTAAGTGCACTGAAATAAATGATTCATTTGTGTGATTTAAAGTGAGAAAATAAAAAAATCTGCCATTAACACAACCTCAGATATTCCAAGTTGTACTGTTATTTAGTTATTGATTTATGTTTCAGTGAAACATGAAGGGAGTGATTTTTAAGAACTTGACACTCTTTTCTAGTCCATAGTCAGCACAGCTGCCATTTTGTGCAAACTATTTCTTTAAAATACTGTGAAAGTAGAATAAAGCTATACTTATACTATGGCTATAATATGAATGAAACGCATCAGCACAGATCCTATAGTGATATACCTTTAGCGTAACCCATCAAAAATGTCAAAAGCATAACATCCAGCCAGTTATATGTGTTGCTGTTGTAGATAACCCTTTAGATAGGATGGCTTTACCCTGGATAATAAAAAGCAAAATGCAATTTAAAACTCCAAGCTAAACATGTGAGCGAAAAGGAGCCATATCCTATGACCTTGAGTATTGTGAATACTTAAACAGTAAGATTTTCCACCCAGAACCACAGTTACCAATCTCATTTCAAGACGGGCTGTACCATGCCAATGGCCTTGCAATCACAAACACGGTTGGATGTCAATGACATTGCCTGTCTTCCATATGATGCCCCATCTCCAAAGCTGCTTAAGATAGACCTATTACACCATTGAACGAAATAAAAGAATACAATTCTTGTTCACAAGATGGCCTACCAGCAGGGGCTCTATACGCTTCCTCTGTTGTCCTTTGATGAGATGGCCCTATCACTGCAGTTGGACAATTTCCAACCAGAGGACGGAATGGCAAGCCGTCCCATCAAATCACACGCTTCCAAGAGTGAAGAGGGGTGATGATGCACGAGCTGAGAAGCAACAAGAGAGTGTTTACATTGTGATTGGTTCCACATCCCAGATGGTTTCATAATTATCAGAATGTACACGTTTAGAGCGTTATGAAATGTAATCTTTGTACACAATGTAATTAGATCCTGTTTGTATTTTCAGTGTTTTTTTAATGTTATGTTACTGGTGCCAATGCCGCATAGAACACTAATCATAAACAGATATCTCGTGATCTCTGCAGTGTGGAAATAGACACAAAGAGCTTGCTTCTTTTCTCTGCAGGGCAAAGGAAAAGCTTATCACTCAGACAGAAGCATGAAAGGGACGGCTAAACCAGGACACCAAGTACAACACATCATCTTCTTCTTGCTGCTTGTCATTTCTCCCATCCTTTTCTTTTCATCTTTATTATTAGCACTGCTTCCATTTTGAAGTACATCTCTTTTTATCCTCTCATCTCCCCTGCTGTACCTGAAAGGTAAATTGGGAAGGTTTGCCTGAGGCTTGACCAAATCTTCTGGAAGGCTTGTGTAGGTGTTCTGGTGAAGACAGCAGGTTTTAAAGCCATGGCGGTGATGCCATCAGCATATAATTGATTCTTCACACTGATCAAAGATATACTGCAGAAGGATATTTTTTCATGTTCAGAGTTATGGGACATTTAATATAGGAATTTTACAATGACGTGCTTCCTCGGTGCATAATTAGCTCAAAAGTGTTACATCAATTCTTTGTAAAAGTACAGAACTAACGCAATTTGTTATTATTTCATAACTTCCAATTTTACTACCTTTACAGCATTTATTAATTTAGGTCAGTATTATTTTCTACATACACTAACTTCATGCATTGTGAATGAACATGAATTAACAATGAATAATTTACCATTAAATGAATAAATATTGTACATGCTTTCATATGACCAATTCATTAATACATGTTAATGAATTGAACTTGTAAAGTGGTACCAAAAAATATAGCTCCCAGCTTCATTTTTGTGCTATTTTTGTATATTAATCGGGCCACCATAATATAGCTTTAGCCACCAAGGAGAAAACTTACTTACATTTTGTGGTCTCTGTGAGTGGATTGTAGTCTCAGGCAAACCTAATAAAAACGGCAAAACACTAAGGCAGAGAGTTCCATTGATTTCTAAATCTTCATTCAGGTGTTTCACAGGTCAGAGAGTGACCTCTTCTATTTCCGCTGGCGATGGCACAGCTGAGCCTCTGGGCTGTCTGTCTACCGGAGCACTGACCCTAGAGAAGACTGCAGAGTCCTGACATTTCTCTGGATGGAATTTGAATGGCAGGGTGCCAGGAAACTGTTCTAGATTATAATACCTGCACATGTGAGGATTGACAATGAAGCCTTTTGACTGAGACGTACATTCAAAATCCGAATCAATGTTTCCACTACCAGTCAAAAGTTTGGATTAATTAGATCTTTTTTTTTTTTTTAAAGGCTCACCAAGGATTTACTTAATCGGTAAAAAATAGTAGTAATGTGAGATATTATTACAATTTATAATAAGTCTAACTGTATTCAATTTAAATATATTTTAATATTTTTATTCCTGTGATGGCACAGCTGACTCTTCGGCAGCATTCACATATTACAGCATTCAAAATAAAGTTATTTTTTTTTATTTCAGTTTTATTATCAAAATTATCAAAATTATAGAATCAATTTTGGAAGGGGTTTAAATATGCAGAAGATGCTGGAAATCCAAAAAATAAAAAATAAATTGGCAGGAGCAGGACTATTGATTGGTGAGCGTGATTTCACCAAGTACAAGATGTTCCTGGATCAACATCTTTGTTGATCCTGGAACAACATTCCAATCAACCAATGAGGAATAATTTTTCTGGAAATATCTGTTTTAGGCTTATAATCAGGGTTAGGTGCTTCTACACCCTTGTTAATCAGCTATCATTTCCCACTGATTTTAGGCATACATTTTGGGAAGGGGTAGGTTTAGGGGTAGGGAATGGGATAAGTCTATATTTTTCAACAGTAATGTTGATCCAGGATCAACAAAAGATCCAGGATCATGTCTTACTTGGCAAAATCACGGCGACCCTATTGAACTGCTCAGGACCAACATGCAATTTTCTTTTTTTTTAATCATTATGTAAACTTATGAACACAACTGTATAAATAAAATAAATATTCCAAACATTTAACCAGTAGTTACCTCAACATAAATTTTAAAGGAAAACTCCTTACCTTAATGTTATCCAAAGAAGAAAGTTTTTGGAGCAACATGAGGGTGAGTAAATGATAGATTTTTTTTGTGTGTGTGAACCATCCCTTTAAGAGAAAATGAAACATCTGGAATCTAAGAGAGTTGCTCCAGTAAGATATTCTGTTTGAATTTACTCTGCACTCGGCTGGTACTTATAATAGTTGGGAATTTTGCCAGTTCTGTCAAATAACTGCTTCACCACTCATGTTATCTGTTGAGTCCACACAATGATATGCATGACTGTGTGCTACATTTGAATAAACGCTCTCACATTCTGTAGAACAGGGGCCAGCCAGTCAAACAGATGAGAGAAGCTCTTCTCATGCACTGAGTGTACCTGGCAGACTGGCATGTGGGACACCTCTACCGTCGCGGGTGATTGACTGAGCAACTACATTGACATTTTGAAAGGAGCTTGACAGATGAGAGACCCAGACGGTCTTCACCTACCATCACAAAATAAATTGGGCTTCCTATCAGCTGTAACCTTTAAAGTGTGTATTTACCTGTGTTTGTGTGTGTTTCCATGAAAACATCCAACAAAACCCGACTGTGGTGCATTGGGGCGGTAAACTCTAGAATCACAGGAAGTCTCATATGTGAAAAATGAATCTAGTGAGTTGTCTCTGTAGGCAGAATTTCGAGACATAATAGGCACACTCCTGGTGCAAAGACTGTTCCAAAAAGTATGCAACTTAATTATGCTGCCTCCTAAGATACCTGCTTTTGGCCAAATTCCAAGGCAACATTGCATGTATCCCTAATAGAGAAGGAAATGACTAAATGCATTACGACTAGACGATAAATCAAAAATGGTCGCATAAGAGAAATGTTAATTACGAATATGCGAGAAACAGTTTTAGTTTTATGCACTGAATAGAATCACTGAAGTCTATTCGCAAATGTAATCATTCTAAACCTTTTTAACTGAGTTTTTGAAAGAATTGAAATAACTGCTATATTTGAAATAAAGACATCAATAACTGGCTAAGTAAAAATATGCTCTGATAGCATTTATATTGTTGTGCAAATTTAATATTATCACAATATCAGCAATATGCTTTTCTTTAAAGTTATTTTTCTTAGCTAACTAATAATGAGCTTTTAACTACTTTTCCTGAGGTAGACCTAAACACAATGGCAGATGACAAATTGTTCATAAGTTTCTGTTTTATTAAAGTCTTACTGTGGTTGAAACACTGATTAAACAATCACACATTTCAGTCAGTTGAATGTCTATGCATTGATGAGTGAGCTGCTAATATGAGCGTGTGTGGACTTGAATGAGGTGGGAAACGTAAGATCCTTACATTTTATTGAATTCAAAAAAAAAGCAAATGCAATTATTTTTATGTTTTTTGAAACTATTCACAAAAAAAGATTAGTAGCTGTTCAAACCAACCTAATATCTTGGGGAAACGTAACTATTTTAAAAGGCGACGATTTCCCATACAGTATGTGAATTATACAATTTTGCGACACTACAAGAATAAATTTTTTCTGCACGAAGAAAACAAAAATAACATAATTGGAGGGTCACACCGTGTCTACACTGTGCCGTGCCGCAACAGCTAAAGTCTATCTACACTGGATGCAACAAAGCGAAAATCATTTGAAACTTGTGTCAATATGTTATAAATAGAAGCAGCATTACTCTTCTGTCGGGAATGTGTCACGCCGTGCCGTGTCCAGTATAGACAGCATAATAGGTTCTATTGTATTGTCATGTGACATGGTGTAGACATGGTGTAGATATGGTGTTCCGAAGATCTTACGGGTTTGGAACAACATGAGGGTGAGTAATTAATGATAGAATTTTCTTTTTGGGGTGAACAAACACTTAAAGGTTTGTTCAGACTTCTAAAAGGTCATTTGCTGGTAATCCTAGAATTTCAAATACCAGCTAAATGATTTCCCTGTATTTCTCAAAAGGACCTGTTCACACATCATCTCTAAATGGTAATTTACCAACAATTTTCCAAAAAGGGCTGTTAGTGTGAGAGACTCTGTGTGTTCTTGTCTTCAACAAATGTGGATGTTTTCAGCAGTAGACCTGTCACACCACTTTAAAGAGCGTCAAAATTACATTTGTTGTTTTTTCCTCACATATTGTTCATTCCTCACATGAAATACAATTAACAGTTTCAAAGCAGAGATTTTGCAAAAATAAGCACAATTTAAAACATAAAACAGCAAAAACTTTCTTTAAGGATAATGTTGTCAAACTGTTTTCTCAATTTGCTAGTGTCTTTTTTTTCAGTTAGTACAGCACACTGAGCTCTCTACAAGTCATATTAGGGTGACCATCCATTTTTAAGAAATATCACAGATTCTTTTCTCATGCGAGTTTCACAAAACGCATACATCACACTTCACCACATTCTGACAGTTGGCCGGAATCTATAGTCCATAGTTTAACAATTTTAAAATATGAATATTTTTCTCACATACCCCTATCGTTTCGCTTCATTAGATGCTGATTTTTTAACCAGAGTCATATGGATTACCGTCATGTTCATTCTGAGAGTTTTTTGAAACGCCAATTTTGAGGGGCCCATCCACTTGCATTAGATCCACTGACAGAGATGGATTACTTTTCAAAAAAATCTCTTTTTGTGTTCCACAGAAGAAAGAATGGGATGGCATTAGGATGAATAAATGATGAAAGGGTTTTTATTCTTGGGTGGAGTATCCCTTTAAGGTGTGGCATTAAGAGCAGAGCTAATGACACCAGCATGACCCCCAGTGCATCATTTCAGGTAAACAGATCACTCCATACTGACGTACCTCTGCTTACTTGTATTCAGTGTGAAGCGGAGCTATGATGCCTGGGTAAATGGTGCATTGTTCATCACAGAAGAGAAGGCAGGCAACAGCTCAATCTCTCTGACTGCCCTCATCACTCTGTTGCGTGTCATCGGGCAGTGGGTGATGTCAGAGTAGCTGTCATTTGTTTTGGCCCGTCATAATCATTTCCTGACTTCATGTTTCTTTTCCACTGTGTCACTCTCACTCACCATGATCATTAGTCATAGAGCCAATCGTGCATTATCCTCATGCCATCAATCACAGGCGGTCCCACCCTCTCCGTACCAGCCGGTTATGTGACAGCCGATCTAATGCATCATGCAAGGGTCTCTGCGAGCAAAGAGACGGGAAAAAAACAGACAAGGTGAATAAGTGTGAATGTGTGTGGGTGCTTTTTAAACGTGTTCAGGTTAGGACGCGCGGCTCAGCGGGTAGGTTTGAATGTTAATGAATACTTTGACAGCTTTGGCTTGTGTTATGAGGGCATGTGTGGCACCACACACGTGTCTGTCACAGCATGAAATTTTATTCATTCGTTTCGCTCAATAAATAATAGTGTCAGCAATACTGATATGTTGGCATCCTTGAATAGAAATGAGGTGACGGGTGTAAAAAAAAAAAAAAATCTTTTTGTCCGTCCCAAAATTTCTTTACAGCCATATTGATGTTTGTTTTGTTTTGTTAATTCACTTTTGGAAGGGTATGTCTGCTCTGAATGGTCCTTTTTCTCCTGGTGAAAGAGAGAGCCTGAGTGAAATTCAGCTCCTTCCTGATTCCACGGGGAGTTTTGGGCTCGTGCAGATTAAAAAGAGAGACAGAGTAAAGAATGAATCATTTAGAAAGGAAAGGTGCGAGGTTTCTAGTGGCTGACAGCTGTGCTTTGAAGTCCGCCTCTCTGTAGAGGGTTGAGTGTGTCTTGGTAGGGATGTTCTGCAGTTGTTTGTTTGGATAAAAGGGCCGTGAGCCTCAAACGCATAAGAAACACAAGGAGGAAAACATCAGTCACGATGGAACAGCGCATTGGACGTAAAGTTCTAGAATATTGTCCTTTAGATATAAACCAGTATTCTCCATCCTCTATGCTGCCAGATATTTTGAGAATAAAGTGAGGGGGGAAACCTGCTGTGAGAATATAATGATGCGGTTGCATAAGATGATCAGACATACACTTAAAAAGTGCCTGCAGAGTTAACACAGTAACACATGCAGTTAATTGCATTCAGCAATGTTATTTTTGTGTTAGATCACAGTCAGTTTTACATTTTAACTGCTTCATTCTCTTGTTTACACTTTTACAAGAGGCAGAAGAGTACAAATTGTAGCCTATATATTTCTGCATCATTTCATCATGTTTTTACTCATATGCAATGAACATATTTTTTACCACAAGTGCTGTTCACTTTTTTTTTCTTTGAAATGTGAAATATGTTAACAATTTTAAATGACACTTGACTATGAATGTGGATTCTCTCTGTAGTAGTAACACTACATTAAAGAGTGTCAAAATTAAATGTATTGTTATAAACACAATTAATAAACACAATGTAAGACAAAGCAGTACTTTTAGGATCATAATCATGTTTCACTACAAATAGCTTGTGGAGATTTCCAACTCAAAATAATAGTGTGTCATATAAACTTGCAATGAAAATAAATGATGAAAATCAGTTTACACCTATTTTGTTCCATGCTCTATATATCTATTATTAATGTGATACTCTGACTCATGGCCAAGAGCACTCAACACAGTCCAACTGAAAATACAAACGATTTCCTTGATACAGTTCAGAATGTGTTGACATGTGTTAACATTTTTTTAATGACCAACAGCTTTAGAGTGTTTTTTTCTATGCAGCACTTTATGATTTTTCTCATATTTCATATTATGATTTTATAAAGGTCCTATTAGTATCCTACCATCATTAGCAAATTAGACACCCCCACTGCTCTAAATACAGGCTAGTATGCCAAATGCAGAGATAAATATCTGAATGAAGTACTAAAAAAAGGAGGTAAGACACTCAGGTATAGCCAGTAGAAGAGATGGGTTGTGAGGAAGCGTATTATCACTTGTAACGTGAGAAATATCAGAAATGCACTGTGACCACAGGTATCCCTGAGAGATGCATCAGTCCTGATCAAACATCAGATGCTCTCTTCTCATGGCATTGAAACTAAGCTTCAGAAATATCATATTTCCTTTCTCTTTTTTGCTCACTTAAAAAGATTCACACAAATTATGGTAACAATTTATTTTAAAGTGTCCTTGTTACACATTACATGTACTTAGTATTATAATAACAATAAATTATGCATAATTACATTCAAGTATCCCTAAACCAAACCACATAATAGGCACACATCTATACACCGCTGCAGCATTTATTAAACTTTATTAATAAAAATACAACTGTTTGTTAGGCCATGTTAGTTCAGGTACATTAAATAACATTTATAAATACAACTTTTGATTTTAATATTATATTAGTAAATGTTGGAATCAACATTAATTAAAATTAATAATTGCTTTATCATTTTTTTGATGTTAGTTTATGTTAACTAATGTAGTTAAATGTTAACAAATAGAACGATCTATCTATCTATCTATCTCTTTTTTGACTGTGATGTACTCACTCGAAACACAAAATAAATACATTTTTTGATAATTTTGACCGATAACATTATTATTATTTCATTATTGCGTTTGTTTTTTCTTCTGGCCACAATAATCATGCAGTGAAAATCTAATATAGAGACAGCCTTAGCACAACCCTGGTGTCAGCATGTTCAAGATGACTGCCATATCATCCAGCGTAATATAAAATGACCTTTTTATGGACCCATATTGCAGTTATATAGTAATAGCATACTGTATATTATATGTAGATGTTTGTCTATGGGTCATTTGACCTTGCCTAGCTAACACAGCCAGTGAAGATTGAGACCAAATAGAGAACACTTTTTCTCCTTCGAGTGGGTACACAAACATCTGGGTATGCCTTGAGAACACAAAGAGGGGATTGAGTTGGAAAGATGATGCTGTCAAATGTCTTGTTTCGGTATCTTTCCCCACGCATAATAAAGTCACGAAACCCCACATTTCTATTTTTAAGTATGGGGGGGGTTTAAAAGCACGACTCTGTACTTTCTTAAAAGAGAATTTTAGATTCTTCTCTCCAGAGACAATTCTTTGAGAGAGACTTCTTGTGTTACTTCTGTGCGAGAGGACAGATTTTGCACAGCAAACTTCAACAGAGACGGCAACTAACAACGCTCTCCAGCTCACTCTCTCCATTAGAAGTAGAGGAGAACAGAGTCTTGAGTGAAACTTCAAGGGGACAATTCAATGTGAGACTCTGACATGGCAGACCATAAATTCAGTAAGAAACCTCACCAACTCATTGTTACACCCCAAACACCTCAGACATAAATAGCCGACAGGGAGAGTTTATGAACGTCTAGCTGAATTTACAGCCAGGAAAGTTAGTGTGAAATAATGGTGTGATTTGCTGACTCATCTCAGTAGAAAAAAAATAAAATACATTAGTACCCTCCTCAGGGAGAGGGGTGAACCGACATCAGGGCAAAAAGGAAACAATAAAAAAATCTTTTAGCTTCATTCGAGCAGGAGAAAACAAAGAAACACGCACCTGAGATGTATAGCTGCCGTGTGACAGACTGTGGACAGCATCCTACGGAGTTCAAAACCGTGAGCTGCCAGGTGTGTACCAAGACATTTAACGGTTAAAATAATAGCTCGCTGTTCACAAAAGCAAATTCTTGCATCACAAATTCTATCTAAGAACTCTGGAAGTCATGAAATATTGAACGCTTCATGTTTGCGGTTGCCTTGACTCCACCTAACCTTCATAGATTTCTATGATTTATGTATTCATTCAGGTCAGCCGCTGCGAATGCAATCTCCAGCTGGTTTTTAACCCCTCGTGTTTCACAGAGAAAGGCTTTTTCAGCATATCCCTTTCCCCATGGCTAGTTTAAAGGATGCTGTAAAATTGATTGCTGTTCATTATTGCAGAAGGTCACCATTTGCCCAATAAGCATTGATGAGGTTTTCACCTCTGGTCATTGATCTCAGAGGCGCTAAAGCTGCCACCTGTAAATCTACGCACAACTTCGTTCGGCTCCATCAAGATGCACAACCCAGCTTGAATGTTGTATAATCTAAATGCACATTAATTTACGAAGGCAATCGTGTATGCTGATGTTCGCTTTGAATCAAGGACAAAACCTAGTCATGTGGTCTCATTTAAATGAACTTCTAAACAACCAGGTGCTTGGGAATCTTTTAAGTCTTTGAGCCTTGTATTTAACTCATTTGCTAATGAAATCCAAACATAGAACTGCAATGACACTGTTTATTTTTTATTTTTTTAATTCAAATTCAACTCAGCCCAGTTAGTATTCATTAAATGACACAGCATAGTTATTGTCTGATCAAACAGGATTATCTGGAGTGCAGTTAAAGAGCAACACAAGCCTCCTTCAGGCAGAGGTAATGACTATGAAGGACTTGTGTAATGAAATGAAGGACATGGCAGAAACATTCAGCCATGACTTTGGATTCTCAAAGCATCTGCTCAATTCATAACGCTGTTGTCATGTCACCCATACATAACTCAAACAATGCACAGATATGAAAAGATAACTTTTTTCCATATCAATCTAAGGGTAGGATAATGACAAAGCAAATAACAGATTTCTAACATCTTAGCAAATTTATTAAAGAAGTAAGTATTCATACCCATATCTGGGACAGTTGCATGTGAAGTTAACATTAAAGCAACACACCTCTTAATAACAGCTGAAAATGCATATTATAGCAAAGACCAAGTCCTGAGGTTAAAAAAAACCTGCTTGTACAGCTCAGAAACAGGAATGCATCAAACCACACATCTGGGGAAGAGTTCAGAAAAAAACTGCTGCATTGAAGGTTCACAGAAGCACGTTGCATCCATTATCCATAATGCAAGATGTCTGGAACAAGCAGGACTCTTTCTTGATCTAGCCTCCTGGCCAAACTGATAAAGTGATGGAAAAGAGCTTTGGTTAGTGTGGTGACCAAGAAGCTGATGGTTACTCTAGTTGAGCTCCATGATGGTATGTAGAGATAGAAGAAACCTACAGAAACACTGCAAAACTCCACCAATCTAGGCTTTATGATGGTGTGGCCAAACTCGATCCTCTCTTCAGTGAAGGCACATGAAAACACACTTCGAAAAACAGCACCTAAAGGACACTCGGACTGTGGGAAACAAGATTCTCTGGTCTGATGAAGTTCAATTCAAAGCATCATGTTTAAAGGAACCAGCTCATCACCTGCAGAGTACCATCCCAAAAGTAAAGTGTACTGGTAGCAGCCTTATGATGTGCTGTTTTTCAGTGGCAGGGAGTGAGGAACTCGTCAGAGTAGATGAAAAGCTAAGTACATCAAAATATAGAGATAACCTTAAAGAAAACATAGTCCAGAGCATCCAGAACCTCAGAAGATTATGGGCAGAAGGTTCACCTTACAACAGGACAATAACCATAAGCACACAAGAGTGACAATGTCCTTGTCCCAATCAAACGTTTCTGGAGAAATTTCCATCAAACCTGACAGAGTTTGAGAGGTGAAGAGGTGAAGGTGAGGTGAGGAATTGAATAATTGAAGAATAGAATAATTGCCAGATGCTGATGTGCAAAGCTTGTCACATCATACCCAAAAATACTTGAAGCCGTAAAGTGCTTTAGCTAAGTACTGAGTTAAGGGTTTGAATACTTATGGGTTTGAATACTTATTTCAGTGTTTTAAATTTACAAAGTTGTGACAGCTCTGTTTTCGCTTTGACATTATGGTGTATATGGAGTATAGATTTATGTGAAATAAAAAGTTATTTCAAGCAGTTTAACAAGGCTGCAGCACAAAACGTAAAAAAGAAGGGGGTTGAATGCTTGTTATCAATTAAATAGCTCATTGTGGATTAATTGCCTAATAGCTTATTTTATTAACTAGTGTTAATAAACTTGTTAATGACTATTATAAAAGCCATTTATTTTTGCAGATTATTGAACACTTAAGCACTTTTATAAACTGTGATGGTCATTTATTAATTATTAGCTGATGGTTTGTGAATATATCATTATGTTGTGACTATACTTGTTGAGGCACATCATTATTAACTCATCATTTAGTAATTTAAATTATTTACACATGAATTTGCACAAATAATGCAGAAATTAATAATGTATTAATGCATATTATTTTACCTATTTTGCCTGGAAGTTGAAATATAAGGCTTTGGCTGCCTGTGGTAATTAACAAGTTAATTAACACTATTAGTTAATGAAATAAGTTATTAGGGAATTAATGTGGCAATTATTAATGAATAGCTTAGATAATCATGACTTATACATTAATTCACTATTATCTGTGCGTTAGTTAAGCATGCTTATTAGTGTACAAGTAATGTAAAGTGTTACCAATATTTTATATATATTATATTATATTATATATATAGACTATCTATTCATCCGTATATTTGCCAGACTGCTTATCCTCTGTTTGGACTTTATTTAAATTACATTTATTGTTAATACTATCAATACATAATCATATACAGTGAGGGTTAGAAAAGAGCAATCTAACATGTATAATAAAATGGCCAACCGTGGACTGCTTATGCCATATCTTACAAGAAATAGAGGATGTACAACAGGAGTAAATCTTCCTTACGGCATCTTTTTAAAATGAACCCAGTTCCACGGAAGAAAGCCGCACCGACACTCTGACTTGACAAAATGTCAATGTGTTTTCCTCAGGAGAGCATGCTACTTTGTCCTCTCTACTCAAAGCTGAACGCTTGGTTTGCTCCTGGATGTGGAATGTTAATGAGGTTGATGGGTTTGATTGAGGTTGGGTAGGAGAGAGAGGAAAAAGAGGGACAGAGAAAGAGAAGACTGCCAGAGCGTGAAGGAGTATGTCGCTCATAAGAATTTACCGCTCCCTCTTTTCATAATACGATAATAGACTAGAGGAAAAAAGAACTGGCTTTGTTTGACTTCACCAGTCCAAGACATAACATGTTTTGCTGCATGTCATCTGCTGATGTCAACAACTGCCGAAACAACCATTGTTAGAAAGTTTTATTCCACGAATCCAATTTTCCCGTGCTTCTTCACTGCCAGAGCATGCCAATACACACAACAGCATCCCTACTTGTTATAGTACGACCAGGAAGAGCAACCTTGTGTTTTCAGTGAGTCACAGCCTGGATGACATCATAGTCACTATTTTCATTTTTAAAACTTACACTTAACTGAGCTAATTTCACATATTTGCAATGTCAAGTAACATTAAAGGAACATTTCACCCATATATGGTCATTTGCAAGGCCATCAAATGTGCAGTGTTTACGGATGTTTAGAAGAAACGTAATATTACATGACTTGCTCACCAGTGCAGTGAATGGTTGCCACCAGAATGAGAGATCAAACAGCTGATAAAAACAGCAATAATCCCTAAGTAATCCATACTGCTCCAGTCCATCAAATAACATCTTCTGAAGTGAAAAGCTGCATGTTCGCAAGAAAAACTATCATTATGGCATTTGAACATTTTTACATAGCCAAAATAATCCATAAAAAATGTTTCTTCAATGCAGTGAGAAAAATTTCATCTACCCTCTGTTGTCTTCTCACATCAAAATCCATATTTGTTTATAACTGTTTTGGTGTGCATATTCTCTCCTGATTCAGACAAGTCAACTTTCTTAATATTTTGGATAGAGGATTGTATGTGGAAGCAATGGTTTGAAGTTAAAACAGCTTAATGCTGACTTCATTAATTACAAACATGCAGATTTACACTTGACAAGACATTAATTGATGGATTGGTGTTGTGTGGATTACCCGTTGATTACTGTAATGCTTTCCTGAACCATTTACTCTCATTCTGACGGCACCCATTCACTACATTGAATCAATCGGTGAGTAATCTGCTCCAATGAAGAAACAAACATAACATTTTTTTAGGTGAACTATTCCTTTAATTAAAAATACAGAAGACTGCAGTATGTTACTAACAGACACCTCCTTGAAATTGAAAAAGCCAACAGACACAGCAGTACATTACCATGCTGCTTTTTGGACAAGATCCACTATGTTCAGACATGCTTGAGGGGAAAAAAGTTATAAAATCCTTCATTATCCCAAAGCCCCCATACACCTGAGCCCTTGGCGCTTTTTTGCTCCTGCCAATGAAAGAGTGTGAAGAGAATCAGGTAGCTGTCAGAGCGTATCTTATCATGTCTCCACAGAAAGACACAATATGTCTCTGCTGATGGTCTTGAAAACAGAATGAGATCTGTGAGGTTTTTCGTCCTTAAACCACAGAACAGTCCAGACAAGTTCAGAGGATGTATATGTGCGCTCATGAATTAAATAAGTCCCGTTTTGTTGTAATAGCCTATATACTGATTTACATTTATCTTTTACACAGTTGCTCCAAATAGATGCTTTTTTGTGTGCAGAAATATCTTTTTTTTCAACCCCATTATCAGATGCTACATCTTTTGGGGCAACTGTATCCACGGAAGCGAGAACAAAATTGAAGATCTCATCAGCAAGGGAGCACATCACTAGGAATGCAGAATGCCGTAGCCTACGCTGTGTGTAGGCAGATAGCACAAGGCTCCAGGCAGATAGGCATCAGGCTATGAACATCCAGATCACAGCTTGCAGCTGGCTCAAAGCTAAATACAACATCCAGAGGTGACTGTCTGCGAGGGCAAATGCTGAAAGGTTGTTTTATTTTAACGATACATACGGATGGTTTAGGGGTCATTTTCCCAAACAGAACATACCCTATATACTTTGCAACATATATTGGTTTAAACACTGCTATATTATCAACATGAAATCTTATTCTGCTCAATAAAACACATTACACAGGGTTTGGGGTCGTAAGCAAACATGAACAGTTGCACAAATGTAGGTTGACATGAATAGGTTACAACAGCATCGCCATGAGCTACTAAACAGAAGGGGTGATGTTTGGGCCTGGTTAGTGTAGTTTATGGCTCTCTTCTGCCCCCTGCTGACTTGTTGTGTGTAATGACAATACAATGTCAAGTTTAAAGTGAAGTGCTGATTATATGCAAATAATCATTTTTATAAGTTTTCTTGAGAAGTAAAGTTTGTAAAATAATACAACTTCACAGACGTTCACATATTATATTACTTTTTAAGGCAATTTTTCACCCCACAAATATGTATATATATATATATATATATATATATATATATTTTTTTTTTTTTTTACTTAATTAAAACATAAAATGTAATTATTTGCCTTTATTTTTATTGGAATTTTTTCTAATTCTGTATTTTTTTTATGATCTGATCTATTTTTTTTTAAGATATGATCTACGTAATTTTACGTAAGCATTTTATTTATTATTAAGTATTTATCAGGAATTTTTCAAAATACCAAAAATTGCCTAATATTTGAAACCAGTATCAAATAGTTTACTGGGTTAATATTGTTAGGTAAAACTAGAACTAATATTAAAACATTTGTGTTAACTGAAATAAATCTGAAATCCAATCAATATTAGATGATAAACCTAAACTTATTTCAGTTAGTTGCAACATTTATAATTTCTCATTTAATTTAAAGCTGGAATATTAAAACTACTAACAGAAAATAAACTAAAATAAATTACATTAAAATGTTTAAAATAAAAAAGACCCATACAAAATATAAATATAAAACATAGTATATAAACAAATATTATTATTATTATTGTAATAATAATCATTTTTATTATTGCACTGTATGCATAGGTATTCAAACGTCTCTTGTATCTATCTGCTTGTGTCTGCTCACCTTCATTTTTATTACCGTAGCTCTGTTGCTTCCTGTGTATTCACCTGGGCTTGATAAGACAGGAACAGTCCTCTGATTGCCTAACCCAGCTAGCTATTTTTAGCACCTTCACCGTCCTTATCATCAAGGTAAAATAAGAATGTTGCTGAGAGGGCTTAATTACGTATTTCAAACAGATGCAGTGACACAAGTCTCATTTCCCCCGTTCCCTCACTCTCGCTTTTGGGACTCTGTAGTAATGAAACAGGAATTGACCTAAATATTCACTTTGCTTCACTATCGTTTCTAATTATTGCGGCATTACAAAACTCTATGTGTTCAAAAGCATCTAAAGCTTCAGTTGTATTGAGGGAATTACGTCTTAAATTAAAATTTTATAGTCATAATTTAACTGGTGCTCAAAAGGAACCATATTTAAAAAATGCAACATATGTTTTTCTTGAAGCCACTACAGTTGAATTCTACATTCAGGTCAAAGAAACTGAATTTATTAATAATAGCAATAAAAACACCCTTTCCCTATTAACTACTCTTCAAGGTTATCCATTTATTCAGACTGTTTTATAAAGCCCACAGCTGAACAGTTCTCTGCCATGGCTGTATTCCAATCACAGCTCTCACAGCACTTTTTAACTCAAGTACTCACAGCAGCAGTGCACAGCAATTAAAACTCAAAATTGATTTTTTTTTTTTGGTTTTTTTTTTGTTTCCAATAGAACTCTTTTTTGAAGGCAGCCCAGGTGTGGAAAAAATCAATTAGAATTGCCTATTAGAATTTTAGCTGAAAATACCAAGTAAAATAATTATCACATTTATCACAATTTTATATGAAAAAAGAGACAAATGAGATAGCGTAACATATTAACGTTGCTTTGTAGGTAGATTTCATATAAAGTCTTTTTAGTCTTTTTACCCTACAATAATACAATGCACAGGAAATACATCTATTTAATGCTAAATATAGTACAAATACATATTTATGTGCTTAATAAAAATACCCTGCAACTGTACTTTTAGTATACTTAATATACTTAAAGCCTGCTAAATTAACAATTAACTGTGTTTAATGCACTTAAATTGTGCAGAAGTAGTGCTGAAGTCCAACTAAAGATATCCTGAAGTATATTTGATTGTGCTAAAGTGGAACTATTGCAGGTATACTTCAGGTACACTTTAAATATATTGCATTTAAAGGCTGATATTATTCAAAGAGCGTATGCAATTCTCATTAGTGACATTAAAACACAGTTTATGCTCAATATTAAGAAACGTGCAAAGTAGTACTCCAAATAAAGTTTAATTAGGATAAAATATTTATATCAGGAACCGATATGTAAAGGTAAATATCTAAACTATTGCTGTCAAATGATTAAACAATACGTTAGGGTTAGACTCATTAAGTTACAATTTCATTTGCTCAAGCAGAATGTTAAAACTAGAGAGGTTCATGTTAAAGTGCATGCTAATGAACAAACTTAAAGAGTGGACTGTTTTCGCCTCTTGTACAATGTGGGTCAAAAACACAAAGGAAGGTCTACATATCACTGTCTCTTCATATTAAACTGGCTAATTGTACATTAATTTAATCGTACTCTGCGATACATGAACAGTGTTGATCCGGGATTTTGTCGTCAGGATTTGGTCATATAAAATATGCTTGCACGGTGATTGTGCAAAAACATCGTGGAACAAGGTTTTCACACTGCAGCTGTCATTATAAAACAGTGAGAAACTCTGTTTGTTTATCCAAGGGTGTAACAATAACTAAGGGTGCGGGGCTTAAGTTTTTGTTAACATAATATAGACTATGTGTGTGTTTTTTACAGTGTGTACTGTGTATATTTATTATGTATTTATAAACACACACACACACATGGATGTATATATTTGAGAAAATGTCGCTTTTATATATTAAAAATGTTTATATATGATATAATTTAAATTAATATACATTTACATTTACATTTATTCATTTAGCAGACGCTTTTATCCATATAAATATATATATATAAATATATACATGCAAATAAATATTTAAAAAATGTTTGCTGTATGTGTCTGTGTGTCTTAATATGAACATAAACATACATATTATGTAAACAAAAAACTTTTATTTCTGTACGATTAATCATGATTAATAGTTTGACAGCACTAATTTAAATTCTGAACTATTTGAGATTTGAACTATACTTAGAATTTAATAAATGCATATTAAATATATTACTCTTTTACTAGGGTATTTACAACCCTGAACTGTAATTTTGATTTGCATTCTATCATTTCATTGTTATTGTAGTTATAGAATAGTCAGACATTATAATCAGCTTTACAGAGAGAGGGTCTGTAAAAACCCACCCCAAGAGGCCTATGACCCACTTTAAATTTTAAAACAGAAGTCAAATCGCCCTAAAATGTTACCACATATTTACAGAGAATTTCTTGCAATCCAGTTTGTACTGCAAATCTAAGAAGCTTTCATTTAGCCCTACTTCATGTTATGCATCTTGTGTAAAAAAAAAAATGTAACTTTACTGAGTGAGTGCTAGTGTTTCTGTTTGGTGTCTGAACACACAGTCCGCTACTATCAAACTTACACATGTCAGACTCAAACAAAAGTTTTAAAGACTAAACAGCTCAGCTCATTCTCTGAGTAACACCGGCACTCATCAGCTGTAATTCATATAATGACAGCTTCCCTAACATTCATTCAGAAAGGGACTTTATACACAAGCACAGATATGAAAAGGAAAATACATGTTTACAGAGTAGTTCACACAGTACTTTCTAAAAAAGTAACATTGGTAACAACAAAATGAAAACTATTTTGTATGTAGCTGTTCTGGGACTTTCAGAGCTCAGTCTAGATGGGGAGGATTGCATTCACTTTTTGAAGAAAAGGATGAGAGGAGGAGAGAAATAAGGATTTGGAGGGGAGGAATGAACAAAACATTTGTTTGTTATCAGAGGACCTTTCTCCCAAGGTCTCCCTGTAAAGCTTCCGACCAGAACGCCTCTTAGAAAGACATCAACCTCCCTCCAGCTTCACCAGAACAGTCCACTACAACCAGAAAACACCAAGCAAACAGACTCCTCACGAAGACCAATCTGAGCGGTTCAGCCCAGAACTCACCTGGACATCAGCCGAGCCCTGGAGCTGCGCTAAAGGCCTCAGTTCATAAACACTGCAAAAATACTTGAAAGAGAAGATGATAAAGAGGATGGTGATGCTGACGATGCTGTACTTTAGTTTCGGCTGCTTCATGCTTCACACGGAAGGCGTTTTTGCTGTATCTCATTTCTGCTCATTCAATGGTTCAACTCGTTATTTCTTCTGCAACAAGGTCTATGAGATTCCAAGATACATACCGAAAAATACTACATTTGTGTGAGTACAAACATGCACAATAAAATACATAGTTATGAGTTTCACATTAGAGACCTCACTTCAGATATTTTAATTTTAATGCTGCATTGCTGCCTAGTTGTTTTGGATGATGAAGTTACACTATGTGTTGTTAACTAAAACTATGTAAAAATGTATGTTTATTAGTTGAAATATAGAGTTGTAACAAAATTAAATAAATTTTATATATATATATATATATGTATATATATATATATGTGTGTGTGTGTGTATCAGTGTTATAAACAATGAATGTAAATAAATATATTAAATATTGAATAAATCAATTTTACCTTGTAACTAGCTTAAAAACTAAAAGGTACTAAAATTACTAAAAATAAAACTGTAAAATACGTAAAAGTAAAATAAACTTGAGGAAATGAGGATGAAAGTGAGAAATAAAACAGCTAACAGCTAATTAAACATATTAATGAATAGTATATAAATAATACAAAAATAACACTGACATAAATAAAAGTAAAAGTAAATAATGCAGGTGCATACATCAGTATAATAAATATTTATAAAAAATATTATTATTAAAGATTAATATAAAATGTTGCTACAAAATGTGGACAATTTTTATTTATTGCATGCAATTATTTTATAATTCAAAACAATCTATATTGTGTTCTTTGATCTTAATATTTTTAGTGAAAATTTAGTGTAGAGATTTATGCACTACTTTTCTTACATTTATTTTAAATAAAACAAAAAGATTAAATAAATAAGAATTTTAATGAAAGTTGCAGAGAATGTAATAAAGAACACTGACAACTTTACAGTCTAATTAAAAACCTGAGATTCTCAGTGACATTGTTATTGTTCCAGAGCTTGTTATTGTGGTTTGGAGAGAATGTGATTGACGAAGAATTCATGTTTCGTTTGTGAGACCCAGAATTTATTTTTTTTTTTTTTTTGCAATTTCAAGGCTATCGTCCCTCATACAAATTCTCAAGCCTGTCATGGGGGAGTGTGTTTTTATGTTCAATGTTATTCATGTATTGCATGAAGTCATTTGTTATTTCAACCAGAAAAAAAAAAGAGAGAGGTAAAGTGAAGATGAAATGGATACGTCTTTGACTCCTCAAGCAGGTTAATGTTGGATTCTGTTTTGAACTGACTGCCAGTCAAGTAAGATAAGGTTGTCCAACTGGACCAAACATTTCAACCAGACAGGGCTTTTTTGTGCGTGACTGTCTATGCTTTGTGTTCCTTATTTCATACTTCTTTACTTTTCCATTTTAGAAAAAGCATCAGGAGCTTTTCAGCTTGTGTGTCTCAGCGTGTCAGACTTTCTACTCAGCACTGAAAGAACGAACAGTCCTGTGCTTGATAGCAATTGCTAATGCTGCAGATGTTTTCTCTCTTTATAACTGTAAATAGGCTAATGTCTCTGAAACACTACATTCTGTACCACAAACCGAAAAATACAAAATACAGCTCTCTTTCAAACACTTCCTTCATCAGCCATTTAGATAACCTCACCCGAAACTCAGTCAGGGACAAATAAGTGATGATCAAAACAGTCGAATTATGATATAACAAAGATATAGCGATTCTCCTAATCTTTAATATCTGTATCTCTTGTACCAGATTTACTTTCCTGCATGCTTTACAAGGATTCTTGTCCGGAGTGCTTTGTGTAATTGTGCTGTCTGCGTTTCTGAGGGATTACAGGAAGGAATATCCACAGGGAGAACACACAGACACTAATGACAACGTGCAATAAGAATTACACATAAAAATCTTGACAGTAAATAGATTATTTGCAGTCTGTAAATAGGCTACTGGTAATTGTGTTTCCATTTCTCATAACATTTCGCATCTTGAATGACCTAGTTTCTGCTATGACTCATTCTGCTCATACTAACTTTCATGAGAACCTATTAGATTCCTGAAATGGAAGATTGGTGTGAGTTCACAGATACACTTGGAAAGAGTTTTTAGAGCAACACACATACACACACACACAGAGAGAGATATCTGTAAATTTAAACCAGTCTGATCGCTTGAGAAAATGAAGCTTGTAGACTTGAGAGAATGAATTTGTATGAATTTGTGGACTGTGTATTTGTATGGAAACATATGTTTTTTAGAAAGACAAAAAGTAAGCATGTAGCCAACACATAATATGCCATTCTGTTTTGATTTCAGAACAACTGTTTTGCTTTTTGTCAAAATTATAATTGGGTGGGGACAGATCACTCATTTAAAAATTAGCCTAATAGGAGAAATTGAAGCATACTTTCCTGTAAAGAATGTTTGTGGTCAACAAATTTATTAAACTAGACACAAATTAAAGGAATAGTTCACCCAAAAAGGAAAATTCTGTCATCAGTTACTCACCCTCTAGTAGTTCCAAACCTGTAGGAATTTCTTTGTTCTGCTGAACACAAAAGAAGATATATTGAAGAAAGTTTGTAACCAGGCTTTTTTGGACACCATTGACTTCCATAGTAGGAAAAAAAATACTATGGAAGTCAATGGTGACCCAAAACAGCCTGGTTACAAATGTTTTTCAAAATATCTTCCTTTCTGTCTGGCAGAACTAAGAAATTCATACAGGTTTGGAACTACTTGAGGGTGAGTAAATGATGAAAGAATTTTCATTTTTGGGTGAACTATTCCTTTAAGTGATTGGTAATCTAGTGAAAGCAAAAATAAATGAAATTTTTTTATATAGGATTGCTTACAATAACACACTCACCTCTGAGTAGACTGTGCTATTTATAACTGTAACACATTGATGGTAATGAATTGTTAGATGGTGAATCACATCTCTTCTGTCTAATTTTGAGCAGGGAGATCAAACTGACTAAGATCAGCGTGCTTCACCGAGCAGCCCTGTCTGAACTTCATGAGCTGAAGAGAATGTGAGTGCAAAGTGTGAAGGACACTGAGCTGTTTACTATTAACCCATGGGAGTGTATATTGAGCAAGAATCCAAAGCATTCAATCAAACATTTAAAAGCCAGAGAAATTGCTACTGAATACTCACAACTCCTCTTGGCTTTTGGCTTAGTTTTGCAAAACCGCATAAACACATGATATTTAGTCTTGATTGAATATGTTTAGACTCTGATATGGAACGTGATGTTTAACAGTGACCCAAACACATGAGATGTGTATTAAAATAGTGCAAAAGCTAGGATAGAATAATTGACAAGTGTTTTTATTTTTCTTATTCAGAGAGATAAAACGTTTATTTATTATCAGAATAATTTTATGGGATAATTTAAGGAATAATTCACCCAAAAAACCTTCTGCACTGAATGGGTGCCATTATAGAGTTCAAACAGCTAAAAAAAAAAAAAAACCATCACAGTAATACACAAGTAATCCACACAACTCCAGACCATCAGTTAATATTTTCACAAAGTGAAAAGCTAAATGTTTGTAAGAAAAAAAAACTTTAAACCATTGCTTCTCTATGTTTCCTTCAGTGAAATAGTCAATTCTCTGTTGTCCTTTCCCATAAAAAACATTTGTTTGAAACTATTTTTGACCGTTTTTGGATGCAAATAGTGCTTGGCCTGTAAATATTTATCTCCTTATTCAGATAAGACATTTTTTCACTGGAAAAAGCAATTTTATGGACAGCTGATATGGATAGCTATTTTAGCCAGAAGTGATGATTTCAAGTTGATTTCAACACCTTAAAGGAGGAGTAACGTGGACTTTAGTGCATTCAGAGTTGTTTACACT
>JAUMHE010000061.1:9472865-9494610 GCA_032359235.1 Enteromius mattozi
GTGATGATTTCAAGTTGATTTCAACACCTTAAAGGAGGAGTAACGTGGACTTTAGTGCATTCAGAGTTGTTTACACTTGTAAAAAGTTGGATTATCATGCTAAGCATGGACGAAGCACGCACCCGCACATGCATAGACCAGAGATCACGCACGCTTTGTTCAGCTGCACTGAACAGGACTCACACGGGAAGTAGGCCTATGTTTCCAAAGAAGTGTGTTTTTGGTTGTAAGGGAAAGATAACCTTGTTAAGCTTTACAGAAGAACCCATCCACTGCATCATGTCTCTGTTTTGTTGCGCACGTCACTCTTTAGCTCCTCCCACACGGCATGCCTCCAGGAGCTTGGCTTTTTTCGGAGAGAATCGTAAAGCTGTCTCTTTTTTTATAAATATGATAAAACTAAAGACTTTTGGAGATATGAAGGATGCAGTACTACTCTGTAGGTATTCAAGATTAACATGAGATTGGCCAACCTGCCTGTTTAGGTCCCCTTTAATGATTCTTTTTTCACACAGCTTTCTGCTGTGTATTACTCGTGGATAACTGAAGCTTTTATCAGCTGTTTGAACTCTTATGGTATCCATTCACTGCAGGGTGAACTCCATTGGTCAGCAAGCAATATTATGATATTTTTTTCTTAAATCTGTTCCATTGAAGAAACAAACTGATCTACGTCTTGGATGGCCTGAAGGTGATTACATTTTCAGTAAATTTTTTATTTTATTTGGGTGAGTTATTTTTTGTGAGAAATCCTGAAGTAAATACTGCTCATTGTGCATCATGATAATTAAGATTTTGTCATCATTATGATGTATTGCAATCCATCTTAAAAGCTTTAGACATTCATATAACTATTCTCCTCCTCAGAGTGGTGTCTGAGAATGATGCTCTTGAGCGAATTGAAGACTACGCCTTCTACAACCTGACAGAGCTAAAGGAAATGTATGTTGCTGCACTACATGTGCAAATTATAACCAATTACATTCTTGTCAAAACATCACTGTAGTGGTTAAAAATAGTATGTTAAAATTCGAATCGCAAATTGTAGTAAATAATATGAAATACAAAACAATTATTTTCTACTTATTCATCTATCTGACAGTACTATTACAAAATCAAAATATCTTGTGATCCACAAAGATGCCTTCTGGAGACTTCCAAAGCTACAGTATCTGTGAGTTCTCTTCTGTCTTCATTATACTGTTGTGTAGTAAATTCTGAATCATTTTGGTCTCATGCTGTGGTTCTGCAGTTTAAAGGGAGTATATTCCCAAAAGAGTTTCAGTCTATCAATGAATTATGTTAAAAGTCCTGAAAGACCTCAGTAAAAGCAGAATGACCTAAACATGGGTCAATATCCATATGAAATGTTTCTCACAGGAAACAAAGGCTGTAGATACAAAGATAAAAACAAATGTCTCTCTGACATATTACATTCATTAATCTTGTCTGTATGTGTGTGCGTGTGTGTGTGTGTGTGTTCCCTAGGACTATATCAAACACTGGTCTCAAATTCCTGCCTGATTTCTCCAAGATCAACTCTGCTGCTCTTGAATTTCTGTTGTAAGTCTCTACTCATGTTGTCACTGTCTTAATGTATATACTGTAAAAAAATAAAATAAAATAAAAATTAAAAAACAGTGACATTTACAGTAAAATACTGGATGCTGTGGTTGGCAGAACAGAACGTAAAACATATGACGACAACATTTTAGGATTAACAGTCAATTTGTAAATATTTAGGATAAGGATTTATTACTATAGTACAGCTGATCTATACTAAATCAATGCTATATCATATCTATGTTACAGTGATCTACAAGATAACATGAACATAGATAGCATTCCTAGTAATGCTTTCCTCGGATTGACCAGCGCCACCATAACTGAGCTGTAAGTGTATGACTGATAAGAGTTATTCTTTATATGAGGAATTAATAATGTGATGGGTTGTTGAATTGTTGAAAATAAATGTACATGCTTAAATTGAATAAAGTTAGTCTTGGAATACGTAAAAAAAAAGTAAGAAAGAAAGAAAAAGCTGTTTGTAGAATTTTTTAAATAATACTGCAGCAAAATTACATGCATTTTTACAATACACATAAAATGGAGCTTTCAGTTACCAGAACAATTAAGAAATTAATTTAATAGATCAGTTTATCAAGGTTACTTTTATATTTGGCATATTAAATTGAGATTTTTGTATATTTAAGATAAATGCTGAATTTTAAAAAATGTGGTTGTCATAAAAATAAATTAAGTAGCACAACTGTCTTCAACATTGATGGTAATGAGAAATGTTTCTTGAGCACCAAATCAGAATAGGAGAATGATTTCTGAAGGATCATATGACACTAAAGAGTAATGATGCTGAAAATTCAACTTTGTTATCGCAGCAATAAGTTACAGTGTAAAATAAAACAGAACCAACTCCAAACTTTTAGAAAGTGGCCTAACTTCATGTACTCTTGCAGGAGATTAACAAAGAATGGAATCCGTAAGATAGACAGCTTTGCATTCAATGGTACCAAAATTGAAAAACTGTGAGTTCTGTTACATCCTCATATATTCATAAATTAGCATCTCACATAAAACCTCTAATCTTTCATCTAATCCCCTGCTTTCTCTTTCTCACAGCTTTCTCATGGGAAACCAGCAGCTGAGTCATATCCACAAGTATGCCTTTATAGGAGCTGAAGGCCCCATCGTTCTGTAAGCATGAACAAATTTGACTTTCAATAACAATACAACTCACCAGCTGGAGCACCACACACCCACTCTATGTCCTCTGGACAAACTCTTACAGCAATGCCTGTTTCACTTACACTCCGTTACCTGGTTTAGTTCAGCAACAACCTATACACCTGCACTGGACACTGAAATGGCTGCTGTCATTACAGGGACATCTCACGTACTTCTGTCCACACCCTGCCAGAAAGCATGCTGAGGACTCTTAAGCTTCTGACGGCCACTTCTGTCAACTCTCTGAGAAAGCTTCCCAGCCTGGAGCTGTTTACTGAGCTCACGCAGGCCAACCTGACCTACCCCAGCCACTGCTGTGCCTTTAAAAACTTCAAGAAGCACAAGTCAGTTTTATGTCATCATTTACTCATCTTAATATTCTTCCAAACCTGTGTGGATTTCTTTCGTTTACAAAAGGAGATACTTGCAAAAGCTGCCAAAATGACCAAAAAGCACCATAAAAGTTCATATACGGGCAAATATTTGTTGAGAAGATTTGGTATGATGAGCAGCTGTTCTGTTTTATTTTGTTGAGAGAGCTTTTAATCTTTTCCATCACACCCAGAATAAACCAATCAGATTTTTAGTCAAACTTTAAATTTGTCAACTTTAGTTTGATAAACACTATATCTAATAAAAAAAAGAGCTTTTTAAAAATATGTAAATACTGTGACAAGCAGAATTTCACAGTGCTTTATAGTAATTTCTGCTTTTTATAAGCGCCACCTACTGTCAGAAAGTGAATTAGCATTTTCATTCATCCTCTTTTTATGCACATTATTTATTTTATGCATTTTAACACACAAATTACATGCAAAATGAAGACCTACAAATATTCTCTTTCTTGCTTTAATGGTGTATATTATTTGAAATGTTAAATATTATTTCATATGAATTTGTAAAATTTCATTTGAATGTTTTTGAACAATCTGCTTTTGCACCACTGACAATTTAGGGGTGGACCTTCATGCTAATTCATACAAACAAAGCTCTGATATAGCTTCAGAAGACTTGGAATAGCATGCACATGTCATATCAACTACTTCTGATGCATTTTTGTCATTTTATTACGAGCTGGTCACAAAAAGACAGCATGGGGATAAGTAAAAGGCAATTCAATTTTTTATTTTCTTCCTTAAACACTAAAAGCTCAACTGTAAACACTTGTTTTATATTATTTCCATTCACACAGGACTGTGAAGAATCAAATGTGTAACGATTCAGGTGCCCTCCTCTTGGAACCATACTTCTTTGAAGACCACTGTAAGGATGTAATAGAAGTGACCTGCTACCCCAGACCAGATGCATTCAACCCCTGCGAGGACATCATGGGTTTTACATTCCTACGTGTTCTGATCTGGTTCATCAGCATATTGGCCATTGTGGGCAACTGTGCCGTCCTCCTGGTGCTCCTCACGAGCCGCTACAAACTGACTGTTCCCAGGTTTCTAATGTGCCACCTGGCTTTTGCTGACTTTTGCATGGGCATTTACCTGTTGATCATTGCTGCCAAGGACATTCAGACACAGTCCCACTACTACAACTATGGCATAGACTGGCAGACGGGAACTGGGTGCCACGCGGCAGGCTTCTTCACAGTCTTCTCCAGCGAGCTGTCTGTTTACACTCTGACTGCCATTACCATGGAGCGCTGGCACACCATCACCTACGCTATGCAGCGGGAACGCCAGCTGCGCCTGCGCCATGCCTGCACAATAATGGCGGCTGGGTGGATTTTCGCCCTGCTGACTGCTCTGATGCCCATTTTGGGAGTGAGCAGCTACAGCAAGACCAGCATCTGCCTGCCAATGGATGTAGAAACAGTGATTTCACAAGGTTACGTGATGCTACTGCTTCTGCTAAACGTAGCTGCTTTTCTAATTGTATGCGTATGTTATATGAGCATCTACCTGACCGTACACAATCCCACCTTCGTTTCTGCCAATGCAGACATGTGTATAGCAAAGCGCATGGCTGTGCTCATCTTCACCGACTTCTTGTGCATGGCTCCCATCTCGTTTTTCGCCATCTCTGCATCCTTAAAACTACCGCTAATCACCGTCTCTGACGCCAAAGTCTTGCTGGTGCTTTTTTACCCCATAAATTCCTGCTCAAACCCGTTTCTCTACGCCTTCTTCACACAAACCTTCAAGAAGGATTTCTTTATTCTGACCAGCCGATTTGGCTGCTTTAAAACACGTGCGCATATTTACCGCACGGAGATCTCTTCAGGGCAAAACGGAGCCATGGTGCCTTCACCAAAGACTAGCGATGGAACACTGTATTCCTTGGTACACGTCGCTCAAGTGCACTGATCACTAACTCAGTCCACCAAAATATGCTGCTTGGAAGCTGAAATGAGGATAAATAAGGAAATATTGAAATTCTGGAAGATTTCTCTGGCATGGGGTAAAGGCATCTCATATTGTTTTCTTGTTTTGTTTTTTCTGTATTTGCAGTGCTTGACCTTTCAGGGCAATGATTCAGGTGTCGTTAGAAGCACATACTCCATTCACAAGATGCTGCTTGATTGACCTTTGAAATATCCTGTGTGGATTGATACACAAAAAATGAGGATAGGTGATATCTTTAGTATGAATAATGTGGATCTCTACATCTTTCAACAAGCGTGCAGCATTACATATTGTCAAATTACCTAATTCATACTAATGAAATAAAAAGCTTGTCAAATGTATGCATTCAAAATTTCCGGCATCATGTTTTTCAAAACTTGTTTTTTTATCTGCAGAAAATGCTTTTTAAGTCCCTTTAAGGCTTGCTGATACTGGTGGCAAAGGTCACCATGCAAAAATAAATAAATGAATAATAAAAAAGAAATTGTAAATCATTAAGAGTGTGTTTTGTATATTTGTTCATTTTATATAACCAAAAATAATGATATAATTAAACCATTACATTATATATTTTGTTTTCTGTATTATTTCAGTTCTCATGTAAGCTGAAACATTTATAGCCCTTGCCATCACCCACTCTTATCACAAATATTTCAGTCCTTTAGCACTGGAATGATTTGTTCAAGGTCACTATAACCTCGCAGACCAACCGCAGCATGAGAGAGGATGTCTGAGAGAGTATGAGAATTTTAAGTTGAATGGATTTATGGACACTGGACATTAACACAGCAGAGTCTGCTTCTGCTTTACATGAACTGAAGCACAATTTAACACCAAAGTTAGGAGTGAGTTTCACTCTGTCCAAGACTTGACAGTGTTCTTATCTTTGCACCTGCAATAATGTTTAAGCTCTGAGACAGAGAGCTGTTGTTCTGCAGATTTTTTTGGCAGTAATGTTTGTCTCAGTGCTGGAGTGGAGCGATGGGAGTGTGTGGCAGTTACAGCAGCTGTGCAATACGGCACCCTGAACTCAAACCTCAAATGGGCTGAGGAAGTTCATAAAAAAAAAAAAAAAAAAAAAAAAGAATCTGTTACGAATATATGGCTCATGTATCAAGGCCAGGGGTTCAATGCCATAAGTCAAGGGAACAGTGGACTGCAAGAAAGCCACACACTGAGAAGGCAGAGAGTAGTTACTGCAACCATTAGAACTTTAAAATGATTTAAAAAAATCTATTTTTGGAGATAGACATGGGTTTTTAAAAGTAATGATTGTGGCTCACTGCATTTTAATTCCTACATCCACAATGAAAACTAAGATTATTATATTAATTAATCACTATGAATAATATATCTGTATACAATAAGAACACGATTCAGTAGGAACACAGTCTATGGCTGTAACTGACCACTGGATGGCGCTATAATCCGTCAAAAGCATAAAACAAGTCATAAAAACACTGCATACTTGCATGTTACTCTTATTATTGCTACAGCACAAGGTAGTTACACTGTGCACGGTATGCAAATATTCTGTGTGCATAGATTACCCAAGATAAACAAAGCTGTGGAAGAACATCCCACAATGCAATGCGCTTTACATGACCTTCCTGTTGCAATGATCCTGAAAGACTATCAACTGGGATTACAATCTCTTTCTTGACTCAGTGTTTGACTGAACTAACAAATGTCGACATACTTTCACAAACTGGATCAAAAATGCAATAAAAGTGGTTTTCATTTCTTAGATTACAACTAGATGGAACTTAATCTAATCCAAGTGTGCAACTTCTTAGTACAACAATAGTACTGTTTGAAACATTATCCCAATACTTTCACTTATCATTTTTCCAAAAAAAAAAAAAAAAAAGGTAGTAGGCATGGCATACAGTGTATATTTCTGCAGGATTCGTTAGCTAGGATTCCATACGGAACAAAGCCTTAAGGCATATTCATACTAAGGACGAGCACTGTAGCAAAAACCACAAAGTTTGGATAATCATTCTAATTCTATGAGAATAGGACAATTCACAGCTGTAATGATAACCTTTATACAAAGAGGAATGATTTCAAAAGAATTTCAGAATGATTAAAACATTGACAGCAGATCAGAATCCACCATGCCCTTTTACAATGTTATTGTCCAATAGCGTGGATGCTAATATATTTATAGTTTTTATAGTGAATGTGCCTTTATGCTGCTTTCAAATTATTTTCAACATTCATTTGAAGGTTGTATTTTACCTCCCAGTGGCAGTCGTATAGAACTTTAGAACTGGTTATAAAGCAGCAATTACTTTCCACGATCAAATAAATGAATAATGAATGTATGAATACTGCACACATTTATTATCATTCATTTAAAGGGGTCACTGGATGCCCATTTAACACAAGTTGATATGATTCTTTAGGGTCTATAACATACATGTTTCTTTAAATGCTAATGAGCTCTGCTAACCCCGCCCCTCTTCAGTGGAGTGAGGAGCCATTCTAGTGATACCGTTTACTTTAGCCGCAAAACTGCTTAACAATAACATTATCAGGAAAAGTGATTTGCAAAGATTCATTGAAAAAAATCCTTACACTTCTGTAGGTGAAGCGCAAACATTTAGGCAAATCACGGTGCATTCCCTTCAAACTAAAAGTAACCCTGTGCATCTTCAGTGGATTAATCGGAGACATCTTGTCTTTCATGGCACTGGAGTCAACACAATGATGGACTGATGACTTAGGGCGGGTCTAAGGTGAAACAGCCTTGTCAAACAACTATTGTGGGAGGGGCCTGTGCAGAACTAAGTCATTCTGCCAGGAATCTCAGAACAGCCTGATTTGAAAATGGGGATTTTAAAACAGACATTAAAAAAAAAAACACTGGGTGAATTTTTATCATTTTAGGGTGGATATATACACACACTTGCAACACACTTGCTTTACAAATAAAGTAAAGTGTAAAGTCAATTTTGCATCCAGTGACCCCTTTAAATAATTTTAAATAAAAGCTAAAATATTGCAGCCAAAGCTCAAATCTGATTCCGAAATTCTGCATACACATAAACTATTCTCCATTGTAAATGAATGACTTCATGTCTGCTGTTTGTCATTATTGAAAAGATATTGAAAGGGTGGCTTCACACTGAACAACAAACACTAAATCAGTAAAAGAAAAAACTCTTTTATTCTTTAATACCATATATAATGCAACAATTGCATATCTTTGGCAAAAATAAACTTTATAAACCTTTTATTAACAGAGGTTAGCTTACAAAATCAAAAATAAGGTTCAGCTGCCACATATGGCAGAAGAACATGACAAAATTGATGGGGAAGTGGCAACTCAGTTAGTGAACCTTATCTTAATAATAATAATAATAACAATAATAATAGTAATATAATAATTCATAGGCAGCTGTTTTCAGAATTGGCCTCAAATTCTAAAACTACTGCTTGGCTCCCCTCCCTGCATTAATACTTGCATTCTGTATTAGCACTATGTACAGCTAGGAGGGGACAAATTGGCAGCCATGGTTAAAGTGACAGGGAAAGAGCTTCACAAGGATAGGCAGTTTTAAAGTAATTGACTTGAACAGAACGTTCTGGTTTGCCAGTATAAAGGGGCAAGTGGCAGTTATAGTTTACAATTTCACATGCTCGGGTATATAAAATCCTAATGTAGCCTCAAACAAACACTTAAAAACCCAATCATAAACAAACAAACTATTGGGAACACACAGCCAGGCAAGTTTTGTGAGCAGCAACTTTGGCGATCTTAAAGGGGACAAAAAAAAAAAAATGGGTTAAATATGGCCGGGAGTCCAGAGAGTTTTTAGTGGCACAGTTCTCAGTTCACATCCAGTTGGCTCTCCCATACTGTCCACTCTCCCCTGTTTCACTTCCTGTGATCCTTCCTACCATGATCAGCACCGTCTGTGAGCTGCAGCAATGGGAGAATGTCTTTGTCTCTGCTTGCAGGCGCATTTATTGTGCAGTTCACAATGTCTCTGGTTTCTTCTGAACTCTCTGGAGGTCTGGAGCAGCACAGCGGCAGCCCAAAAGCAGCAATGGAAAGAAGTGGCGTTTCACAGAGCTCCCCCTACTGGAAGCTTCGTCACACAGTTTAAACCAAGGAAAAGATGACAAAGACCTGATTTGGGCAGAAGTGACACTCACACCAACATAAAGTCAAGGAGCAGGAAAGGGAAAGAGTGGTTCAAATCTTTTAGTAGAGGTAAAGAGGTTCTTGTTTTGACTGGCTGCTATTTAGTACGCTCCGAAAGCAAGCAATGATTTAATTAAGTCAGTGCATGTGGAATAGCACAACACCTGATCGCTAGCATCTGAGAAACACTGAGGCTGATGTGCATGCAACAAAAAGCTGTTTCCTTCAAGCTGTTCTCCAGTCATAGTGGTCAGGATGGGGATGCAAAACTGATCCAATCAGGATGCAAGGGAGGAGTCACATGGTTTTGACATCATAACTGCGGCAGCAAAAGGCTCCCAGGGGCATGCCGTCACCACCACACAAGATATAAACCAGCAGTACAAAAATAAAATAACTACAGATATTTAGGTCAACTAATTATTGCATTTCTTCTTTTGTATCATGTTTATATTATGATCCAAAATCAATGGCACTTTCATATTTCTCTCTCTTTTTTTTTTTTTAAGCTTTTTCCGTCTATAGTTAAGAAGCGTGAGAGATCTTGGGAGCTTGTAAAATCCATGCATTCATTTCCCGTATAAATAAGTTTGTGTTGATTTAGAGGTGGAAGCATGCAAATCTTGAAGTTTTTTTTGTTTTGTTTTTTTAACCAGTGTCTTTCTCTTTTTAACTTTTTTTACTCTCATACTGTTAAACTCAAATGATGTGGGCTGTTCATTCAAATTGGTTTCTTTTTCTGTACATAAAATATGTCAGTATGGCTTTTCTCTCCTGTGTTTGTATTGCCATGTTTGATGAGTGGACCGGGATGTCATCCCAGTTAAAAAGACGAAAGGAAAGAAAACACCCCAACAATTACAAACAAGAAGGAAGATACACCGAACCAGAAGAGAGAGGTTGGGCAGGCCACAGGATGGAGTTACAGAATCGGGTTCATTTCCGACTGAGTTTCCTGCTCTTGCGTCTTGAGGCGACTAAACTGGTGCGAATACCGGCCAGGTGCAGGAGCGAGCCGGCCGCCTCCTTGAGCTCTTCATCCACGTCTGGACGAGAATCTCTTCTGCTCCTCTTTCCTAAAAGCGGACCCTGTAGCCATCGGCCCCGGCCTCCTCTCTCCTGATCATGCTGTAGAGCCAGACTGAAGTTGACCGGCTGTGAAGGAGGCATCTGGAGAGGGCAGGGCGGAACGGGGTTGCTGCTGTAGTTGTGATCCTGCTTTGGATCCCGACTCACAACCACCAAGTCCCTTCGGGAGAGATCGATGGGTCCTTCTTGATCATATGGGTCTGAGAAATAATAAGCAGATGGATTGATGCATGCCCAAAATCGTACATAAAGTTTTAGATGTTTCATACTCATAAAGGCTGCAGTTATTTGAATATTGTGAAATATTTTAAATATCATTAAAAATGATTTGAATTTACACATATTTGATTTATTACCTACCATAAATGTTAAAAATATTTACTCACCCTCATGTGGGAAGATCTTTGTTCATCTTCAGAATACAAATTAAGATATTTTTGATGAATTCTGAGCTCTCAGACCCTCCATATACAGTAGTGCAAATGCAATGTTCCCAGGTCCAGAAACATAGCAAGGACATTAGTAAAACAGTCCTTGTGACATCAGTGGTTCAGTCGTAATTTTACGAAGCTACGAAAATACATTGTGTGCGCAATAATACAGATTAAAAACAATAAGTCAAGTCAAGTCGCCTTTATTTACAAAAAGCGCATTTAACAATACAAATTGTGTCAATAAAATTAAGTCGTTATTTTATGAAGCTGCTAGAATACTTTGTGGGCAAACAAACAATAATAACAATGTATTCAACAATTTTTGTCCCTGAGTTACCATAAATTTTGGAGAGTACCCAACAACGTAATCAACATAATCATCATTGCTAATGTTTAGCATGAGTGTGCTTCATCATGAATGTAAACATCGCTGACTACCTTCTGGGCTAATCTCCAAAATGTAATAAATAATAGTTGAATAAATAATGTTATTAACTGTTTAGTTTGCACACAAAATGTATTCTTATAGATTCATAAAATTACGGTTGAACTACTGATGTCACATAGACTATTTTATTGATGTCCTTGATGTATTTGGACCTGGGAACACTGCAGTTGCGTTGCTGTCTTGGGGGGGGGTCAGAGAGCTCTCAGAATTGATCAAAAATATCTTAGTTTGTGTTCTGAAGATGAATGAAGGTCTTACAGAGTGTGGGTGAACTAACCCTTTAAAAAAACAGCCTTCATTTGAAATACAAATATTTTGTGACATTATAAATGAATTGTACTAATACACATTGGATGATCTCTGATTAAAGCCAATTACACATGCGCATGATTGCTGTGATTATGTGAACAAGTACCTAGATGCATGTCTTGACTAAAATAAACCTGATGTAGAACATGAATAAAAGAAAAACAAACAAAATAAAAGGGGAAAAATGAGGTATTGGTGTATGCGATGGTGTTTTCTTACATGAGTCAATGTTCTGCTCAGAGGCAGACTTTAACAGCATCATGGCAGTGGCAGCATCAAAATCACATTCTGTAAAGAGAAAGAAATGTTTGATGCACACAAGTATTGACTATGTGATGTGTGTGTGTGTGTTTAAGTGAATGAGTCACTTCCACCCAGGAGCGAAACAGTCGCTCTCTAATTTCAAAGTACCAGTGCCTTGGTTGTCAAGGTTACCAAATACAGGAAAGAGATGGCATCTATGTGCATGGTGTAGAAGCATCAAGTACGGGGTGAGCAGAACAAAAAGAGCTGAGATGAGTGATAGGCTTCAATGTGTGATAATGCTTCTGATAATGGTGTGTAAAAGATGTGACCAGGTTATGAATTTTCTGAACAGACCTGATGAAGTCTACTAACCTTTTAGGGCACAGCCCTGCTCTGATGTGAAAAGGTGATGAGGAGGAGACGAGGCACTACAGAACAGAGAGAAAGCATGGAAAGATGTTAAACACACCAGTTGGATATTTTCTAGACTGAAGTCTTATATCACAATCGGTTATATCATAAACTTCAGAGGCAACCATAGATGAAATCTGTGTCGTAATGCATGAGACAGATAACTATGGTTTTGACTAAAGTATTATTATCTAGTGCACACACACACACACAGACATTTGGGATCAGTAAGGCTGCATTTATTTGATCAAAAATAGAGGGGAAAAAAACAGTAATCTGAAATATTATAACAAGCTAAAATAACAGTTTTCTATTTTATGATGTAAATGAAAAATCTGCTTTGCATCGTGACCACATCACCACATCAGGTGTTAATTATTTTTCTAATAATTCAATGGCCCGTCGTCAATTATTCCACTTATACTACTGCTACCACACCTCAGGACAAGTCAGATGATGTATTTCAAGGTATTTGTCCGGTGTTTATACTTAAAACGCTATTATAAATAGAATTATTTCTTCCACATCTTTTCCAACATCTCCGTTGTTAATTCCAAAACATCATTTTAGACCTAGTAGAGTCTTGAACTGTTGATAGCAGACTAATGCAGTTAATAAGTTATAAGTGTGTGTGTGTTGTACATGTGTGTGCTAGAGTGAGAGAGAGAGAGATAGAGAGAGATAGAGAGATGTGAATTAACTCAGAGTCATAAAAGTGTTCGGATAAAACAGTGAAATTTTTTTTGTTACCTCGCTTGTGAGAAGTCAAGTTTTTTTTAAGTTGATGTTAAAGATGAGGTCGTCAGAGTAACATAGTGCTAACAACATTAGTGCGTATGTTAATTTATGTGCGTCTGAGGGTGAGAGAGCGGGAGAGATAGAGTATGTGCTTGCCATACATAATAAAACGTAATTTTGTGTCAAAACATGGAAATGAGCTGTCGTTTTTATCATATTGATTATTATATTTAAAATTATTTATTTTACCATGAGCTAATACCTATTCTATACAGATCAATATATTTGGATTTTCTTTATTCTATTTAATACTTAAAATATTATAACGCGGTATAAGCATGATTTAATTCGACGATTTACATGCATGTCATGAATCACTGTTGAATTTTTTTTTTTTTTTTAAGTGCAACATAGTAAGGCTAAATATGAAATATTTTTTATGTGAAGTAATTAATGGCAACAAAGAAAGTTACATAAGACAAACAGTTTCAGTTCAAAAAACTGTCTAAAGTACTTTGCCTTTCATATGTTTAGTTATGTTATTTTAAGTGCATTAATTTAATTTTATAAAAATTTGATTTAATTGTGTATCAAGTGCATCTTCTGAATCAGCAAAAAAAGGCTTGAGTAAAAATCAGTTAACTGAATCTATTTGCGGTCAACATTTAAAACAACCGATCTTGGCACACCTGTGACAACAGCTGAATACAAATTTTATATTAATGCAACAAAGCGGCAACTTTTTTTTTTTTATAAACAGCCTACATTAGACATGATGGCCTATGCCAGACATTAGCAGAGCATCATGACACATCAAAACCAAATCATTCACACTATATTTAACAAAGCAGTCTGCACTGGAAGTGTTTTCCTATCACAGTTCACAGAGTAAATCTCTGAAATCCTAGTAAGCAGCATACAAGCATTGTTTCTACCAACTGAAGCCATGATAAATCTCAGAATTCTGCATTTGTCATATAATAAAACCAGTGTTGATACCTAGGAGGGGAGGCAGGAGGAGTGCAGAAGGCATGTGCATTCGGGAAGTGCTGTTTCTTCAGGGCTTGCATCAGCATGGGCCGGAACTCAGGGTGAACGCACCACAGAGAGCCTTTCCCATTGGTCTAGAAGAAACAGAGAGGGGAGGAGTCAGAACTGAAAGAAGCAAGCATGATATCAGCATGCTGGTGTGAGAAGAAAGCTCAGGTTAAATGACAACAGGACCATCTGTCTCTCTGTAAGTGCACGGTACATTCATAAGCACGTCATACATTAGCTGCAAAATCATTTTAAGCCATCATGAAACTATAATGACCACATGGGATGGGAACCACGTGGGACAGTAGCTCCTATTGTGTTTGCATGGGGTATTGTGTGCATGTGTGTGAATAAAGGACTCATCACCCTTTGTCTGAGGTGTGGTCCTGCAGGGGGAATATGACCTTGACTCACTTCACTAGCCGTGTTCATAAACAGGAAAGAGGAAACATTGCCATGGCAACAGACACCAGGCTGAGACATATGAAACCCACAGACTCACACGCAATGTCACACGTTAATGAAACATACCATCCTCACCGTTCCATAAATCATTTCGCCATCTACAGTTCACATAGAAGAAATGAAAACATCTGCCTCGCTTCATTTAACTGGCTGCTTGCCCTGCTTTGAACACATCGGTTTTCAAAACACCCTAAACCAATATCCCTCTTGACAACCCTGTTAGCACACTGCAGTCAGCCGTGCACTACTTTATACACTGACCCAGTTAGTTAAACGTCTGAGCTAGTGCTCTGCAGCAATGTTGTGTGAACTGCTCCTCATAAAAAGATGCTATTCTAATTTATTACAAGGCTCTCTGGAATATTTGATTCTGATTGGTCAGTCGCTACATTCTGAGGTCAAATGTTTTTTTCTGTAATGGCCACTAAACTGCATTTGAGCGTTGTCCCTGGCAACTGGACTCACTGTGCTAGTTTCACGTCTCTCATGTAGCACTATGTGGTCACACATAATAAAAATAATTTCAACCTATATTGATATTTCAAGTATATCCATCTATCTATCTATCTATCTATCTATCTATATATATATATATATAAAAAAACTTGATTTTTTGAAGAAAAAAAAATATTGTAAAAAAAACTTCTCTTCATATATAGACTTGAAATATTAATTTAATTACTTTATAATTTACATATATATTATATATATAGTTTTTTTCCCCATTATTATTTTGGCGATGGAGTACAGCTGAACATTATCTTATGCCATTTATTGATTATATTCAATAACCAATACATTTCTAAAATTAAAATCTTCTACTAATTTAGCTAATATTTTAAATAAGATGACTTAATTTAGGCATTGGAGCATTACATAAGTACAATTCAAAATATGAACCTAAATTTCAGTAAAGATTACGTTTAACAGCAAGCAAAAGCACCAAAATATTAATAACAATTAAAAAAAAAAACACCAAAAGAAGGCTGAAATAAACATCCACAAAAAAGTGTTATTTTAGTATTTTTAATATACTAAATTAGCCTTTTTTATATTTTACTTTATTGTTTATTTCATTTTAATAATTCTTTTTCTGTTAAATCTGTTCTTTTATTTATTGTTCTTATTGATTTTTTAAAAGTATTTCTATTTCTTTAATTCAGTTTTAGTTTTCATGAATTTAAGCTTATTTTATTTCAGTTAATTGCCAAAGGAACATTTCTTACATTTTTTACGTTGAAGTTTTCCAATATTTATTTTATTGTAATATTTTTAATAGTTTTGCACTTAGTTAAATATAAGATTACTGGTACACAATTAAACATCCAATAACGACTAAAAAAAATAAATAAATAAAAAAATAAAAAGTAAAAAGTTATAATAATAATAATAATAATATTGTAATACTCATAACAATTATGTTTCTGTATTACAATTTTGGTTATGTCTGCATTTATTGTATGTTAATGACCGGCCGATTAGCTGTGCATTCTCCCTTACAAACACCACATGAGAATGTCTATTTTTCTTGCATTCCTACCTTTCCTATGCTTCGCTCTACTTTGCGGAAGCACTTGTTGAGGGACAGGTTGTGGCGCACTGAGTTCTTCCAGCCAGTAGGGGCGCTGGAGAAATATGGAAAATGTTTAAGGATCCAGCCGTAGATGTCCTTCACTGGGAGAGATTTGCTGGGCGACTGTTCGATAGCCATGTATATCAGTAAGGAGAAAGAGAAAGGAGGCTTTGACTTGTAAGGATCTCTCTCGCTTCCCGCAGAGATAGAGGAGGTGGACGAGGCGGTGTTGCTGTGTGGCGACCCACCGCCTCCCTCGATGTCAAACAGCGGACTGTTGATGGGTTGCGCTTCGCCTCCGAGCGTGAAGTTCTGCAGCAAGTTCTCATGAAGCCAGTTCAGGTTGGTTAGTTCATCATCTTCAGACTCACCCGCCACCACACTCAATGCTCCAGCCCGACCAATCTGGTCCAGACTGGTAGCCATGGGACTGGAAGCACTCTCTGCTTCAGGTAGAGTCCCAGCTCCACACACGCCCTGCGCTCCGGGAGATTCGGCTTTCTTATCTGGAGACATCCCGATTATCGGACCCATCAAACCAGGAGGGTCTAAGGAAGGGGAGGGGGTATTGGAGAGAACAGAAAGAGGGCACTGGTTACTACAACTGTCAATCACAAATAAATATTGGTGTATTCATTTAAAGAAATGCAGAAACTAAAATTAAGATTGTTATTTGGCTGAAACACAAAATAATAATTATTTGTAAATTCAATTTGGGTAATTGTTCTTTTAATGCTGTTCATGTCATGTTTTTAGGAGATAAATTAAATCAGTCGTAAAGTTCTTTAGAGATGCTTCTTAAAATTTCAGCTACATATATATCGGTGCTATATTTAAAATTAATATTAAATAGATTATATGTGCTAATTAATGGCAGCAAAGTACACTAACATAGTTTTGGTTAATAAAAAGTTCAAATTGGTGCAAAAAACTTGAATAAAAAAACAATCATGAATTGAATTGATTTGATGTCTACTTGAGAATTCACACAACCATATAATTAAAGACCGTGGAAAGTCAATTTTGAGAATTGTTTGTAAACCCATTATAAAATGTTAGAAATGCATTGCTGAAACATGTTGCAAAGACTGAGAACTATATAATACTTAATGGTGGAGTTATACCATTAAACAGTTTTTCACCATTTTCGTGAGCAGGACTTATTGGGCGGGTCTAAATCGGAAGCTCTGTGATGCAATGGAGCCACCAAGCACTGCCCCTTCAGCGAAACTATACGAGCTGTGTTCAACTTGAAGCAGCACTGACTGCACAGACTGATCGCTGTGTGACATCAGTACAGTGAGAGCTATAGAGAGCAGACGCTCTCGCTGTACTTTGATGTCAAACACCGATTGTTCTGCGCTGTGCTGCTTGAAGTCGAACACACACATAATAACTAGAGCATATAAGCATTAGTGGTACGTCCGTTTAATCATGAGTTACTGTCATTACCGTTAGATTCTACAGCCTACAGTTTGCTATCTAGCTATGCCTTCGTCACGTTACGTGGTTGCTATAATTTACAAAATAACTGAGCTTGGTCTCATTATTTAAAGCAAGCTGCTTGAAGAAGACAGTTGAGAGAGACTGCAGCTTTGCCGTGAGTGGGCATGGTTTCAGCGCTGTGAGCAGACACACCCCCAGGATTTGAGAGCAGAGAGGACGGCTTTTTTTTTGATAGCTTATTTTATTTACTTTGCGGTTTTTTTGCATTCAAATTTGGCTGGGTGGTTAATAACACATTTTTCTGTGGTGTGACAAACTCAGAACACACATTTAATATTGACTTTACACAGACTTTAATTTGACTGAATAAACACTGGATAATTTTTGGTCATGTCCGCAATGATGACATGTTCACCTATTGTAACTTATCAACATTATGTGCACAAAATATAATGACATTGTAAAAGCGCTTCATCAGAGAAACACTGTTTTAGTCAATAACTTGTGTGTTTCAAACAAATGATACTGAGAATATCAGTGGATATTCTCCAAAATGGCACAATAATGATTGCGGAAAGACACAGAGGTGACAAATTATTGAATAAAGTAGTTTTTTTTTTCTTTGCATACAAAGGGTATTCTCGTCACTTCATAACATTCAGATAGAACCACTGATGGAATATGGAGTATTCTGATGAGGCGTTTCATACTTTACTGGATCCTTCACAGTGTTATTTACTTGGCAGTCAATAGGACAGTCACAAGTCTCTCGGTTTTTAACTACAATATCTTAAATTGTGTTCTGAAGACAAATAAAGCTTTTACGGGTGTAGAACGACATAGTGATTATTGACAAAATTTTCATTTTGGGGGGAGTAACCCTTTAATGACAGACAGCAGCTGGTATTTATAGACCGCTGTCCTTTTAAGACTTGATGCACAAATCAAATATAATGATATACTTCTGATTACTTTATCAGGTGTTTTTGTTCACATAACTGAATGAGTTTACGAGAATGACTCTAGAGACTGGCAAAGTTTTGGGTCAAATGTGTTATGAATTCATAATACTAGATGGCTTAATTTTTCCAATTTCTTTTATCACCAGAACACTGCAATCTCTGTGCCTGAACCATTTCTCTTGAGGAAATTAAGAGGTCCTTTAGGACAAAGTTAAGGGCCTCTTAGGTGTCTACTGAAGTGTCTGAGAGAACTATAAGCCTCATCCTCAAGATGATACCACACCAGAACAACTAAAGTGTGCACTCCAGGGTTCTTAGACATGCAGTGAAGACGTGCAAGTCTGTTATCAGCTCCATGTAATAAGACAGACAAGGATGGAGAGGATAAGTGATGGTGGCCCCATACAGCTTGAAGAAACTCACAGAGATCAATTAGAAATCTACCTGCCACAGACTAAGCGACTGGCTTTTATGGACAGCCATGAAAAGCACACAGAATATTTATAAATAAATCATCAGCTCAAGTAAAAGAGGGCTGAGTGCCTAGGAGAGTGAATGTTTCTCTGCCCACTATTATACCCACTGCCATGGAAACCATACAGCACATCAATAAATAAATAATCACATAAAGTGCTGCTCTGAATCATTCTCTCTCCCACTCTGGAGAATAGAGTGGAGGGCACAGGGAGGGGGTTCCACTTCCTTTTTCAGACTGTTCAAAACACCCCAGACACAAATAAACATTTTCCTCTTCACATGAGTACTGTAATAAAAGGTGTCAACAAAAAATAGCTTTTCCACAAAGTTAAAGGATAGTTCACTCCTAAATGACAATTATGTCATCATTTACTAATGTCTGTGTCATTCCAAACCTGTATGGCTTTCTTTTATCTGAGGAAAGCAAAAGAAGATGCTTTGAAGAATGCGCTGCTCTTTTCCATATAATGAAAACAGATTGCAAACCAAAGGCCATCCAATTGCAAAAAGGGAAAAAAGCACTGTGAAAAGTAGACATACAATAGCCTCGTGTAAGTAATAGATTGAAATTTAAGCAATTATTCACTGAAAATTCTTTACATTTGCGGTCACCACTCCCTTTTATGGAGTTCCGTAAAAGTACGATAGTCATATTTGTTTTGAAAAATAAGAGGGTGTGTAAATGATAATTTCTCAGTACAATATATTATTAATGTTTTTTTTCTAATGAAATTTCGTGATTAAATGTAGCTGTACGACATCTAATAAAAAAATCATTGTGATTAGGGTTGTGAGGGTGAGGAAATTTTCCCACGGTTAATCGACGAGTGACAGCATCGGTAATACCGGTGTCACCATGCTGGCTGTGGGGGGGTTATTTGAGTTTTCTCTTTTCCTTGCTTTCTTTTGATTTTGAATAGCTTGCAAATATTTTACTTTCACTTTCAAATCTGCAGCAATTCAGCATCAACCTGTTGTTTGTTTTTTCCCTCTTCCTTCGGTTTTAAATAGCTTGTAAAAGGGCTGTGCATTTTACTTTCATTTTTAAATTAGCGGCAGTTCTGCATCAATTTATCAAAATACAATGTAGAATATATCATTTTTATTAACAAAACAAATACACCATGCTATATGCCTAAAACAACAAATAACTTGCACAAAGTTTATTTAGTCGTACAAAACGGAAATCAGTAAATACTGCTGAACCAAATAAAAGTAGAACATTTATTAGCAAAATGAATAAGAAAGCTTGGAGGAAAGGCATATACCTTGCTGTAAAATAAAATAAAACTATTACACAGATTAAAGGGGTTTGTGCTGTGTGCCATTGTGAAAGTGAAACTACTTTCTTTGTGCTTCCAAAAGAGGACATAACTAGAAATCAGTGTATTCACATCAGTTTAACCCAAATATTAGAGAGTGTTTAGCGCATTTACAGCGGACAGACTAAAACCTGGAGAGTAGCATATGTTGGCTATGCACAGAGACTATAAAGTGGAGCAATTCTATCTCTGCAAGGACAGTCTGGCGCCTGTGACTCACAAACTTTAAGTAAGTAATGTTTTCTTATTAAAAGAACCTGCTACTTACTACGCAAATGCACGTTTTGAGCAGTGAAGGGTAGTGATGTTGTTTGTCATTTCTCCGATCACAAATGCAGACATGGTGTTATGTTTACGCAACACGACGCGTAGAAAGACTAAGTACTAAGTCATGAATTATGTCTCCACTGGATGCAACAAATGCCTTGTTTGTAATGTGTTTTATTGTTTTGGTGTCATAGCGCTGGGATGCAGTCACATTTCCACCACATACTTGTGATATTTGGCTAATCACAGCACACCTTGCTTTTTTAAAACAATGTACAAATCTTCTGTTTCAGGAGGCGGGGCTTAGAGGAGAAACAAAGATGTACAGTGTGTGGAAAATAATGTGTTTTTTGCACCTTAAACTGCATAAACACATTGCATTACACCAATACACAAAACAATGTTGTTTTTAGCAACACCATATGACCCCTTTAAATAAAAATCCACAACTGTGGAACGAAATAAGAAAGAAAAGTAAAAAAAATAAAAAAAACTTTTTTGTTTTGAAACTCTTCCGCCATCGTTCTGTCTTTCTCACCTCACTTATCTTGTCAGTCAGCTCTACTCACTCGATAAATGAAATCTGATCTGTGATGCACTGCATTGAGCAGCCACAGTCGGTTTTAACTGTAGTGTCTGTTCTCTAACTGAACTAGGCTTCACACTGGTATCACTGTAAACACTATCGCAGCAAGTCTAATCACTTATGGCTTAATGCATAATTTTATATATAGCAGAAATAAATCCACTGGGATTTCAGAGATATGGTGTTTGAGTGTGCACAAAAACACAGTACCACGCTTTACTCTGAAACCAGCTAGAAACCTTAATGGTTTAACGATTGAAAATAAAATTAACAAATATTAGTAATGTAATTTTACAGTTACACTTAAATTTCATTCTAATACTTGAATTTTGTATTGTACAGCACAATAGTATTTCTTCTTTTAATATTTTTAAAATGGGTACAAAATGTATATAACATTATCCTAAATTGTCCAATCCTAAAAATAATAATAATTTATATTATTTAAATATTTAAATAAGCTATTTTCATTATTTTTTATGCATGTGCAGTCACCTAGAAAATCAGCCCATTCATTACAGAATGTTTAAATATTTCCAAATAAAACTTTTCAAATCATCTGGTGAAAATTCCCCTTTTTTAATGTCACAATACATATACATATATACACACACACACACACACACACACACACACACACTAAACAGTTTTCAGGATATGTTTCACTTTAACTAAACTCATG
>JAUMHE010000061.1:9500597-9514986 GCA_032359235.1 Enteromius mattozi
ATATACACACACACATATATACATATATATAGATAGGTATAGATAGATAGATAGATAGATATCTATTTCCATTATGTCTTTAGTAAAACTAGGGAAAACCGGGGGAGAGAAGAGGCACAAGGACTCCATCTCTGCCCCATTCTGACTGAGCAAATGTTCCACCCCTGATGAAAATTGGTACACACAGGTATAGGTAGGTACACATCAAGTTTCATGAGTTAGTGCAGTGAGGAGTGTCTGGAGCGAAGCCAAGCATGACACTTTTACAGGTGAGCGGTAAGCAGGACAGCTGGCCCCTTCAGATGCCATGTCAACCTGAAACCTGCTTCACAACCTCCATCTAAGCCAAGGCTGTGTCTAAATTGCACTAATTTCACCCACACCTTACAGAAGAGAGAGGTGAGGGAGAACAAACCACACAGTGGTGAGTCAGCGCCGCCCCAAAGTTCACTCCTTGATTCTTTGAATTCTTCCCAGGATGATCCTGACATCCTTTCTTGTGCAAGGAAAAAAAGAATCAACGGGATAACGTGCAGGAAGACAACTTTAAATGCATCAGGATAGACTGTGGATTAGTGTTGCCTGGGAGGAACGGATAACACAAAACTTTTTATGTCAGCAAAAGTCAGTTGACAGGGAGGTCAGGGGCAGTGCAACACACTCACACAAGCACACAAAGCTGGTTATAGTCGCACGGTACCACACTGCTGTTTAGGTGTTGCGAGCCTGAGCTTAACATTTGGCAGTTCTACCTGATCTCATCAATTGAAAACAAGTCAGAAAGATGTGGGAATTGATAGTCATATCCCTAGCAGTACTCAAAACACATCATACATCAGCACCAGGCACATGATGTCTCACAGCGCCATTGGCACTCAGTGCAGGAACAGTCATTGGAAAACATGTCTTTTCCAATTGGACCACTGTTAGTAACACATCCACTAAACGCACCATATGATGAACTAAAAGCTTTAGATGTATGAAGGCACACTGCTTAGGTGATCCAGGACTTTGAGACTAAACAGATGGGGCAAAGGTACAAGAGTTAGAAATCTGTCTTTTCCTTTTTCCAGCATTCATCAGAAACACCTGTGGCAATTGAAATCTCTCATTTTAGTCAAAGAAATTCAAGTGCGGATATGGCTGATTCTAAAGTGATAAAGAAGCTGGTCTTGGCCTAGGGGCCAAAAATGTGATTTTACTCTATTATTTAAAGACAATTATTCCTCCTAGTTGCCTTAAAAAATGAATCTGACAATGTACTACAGATCATTAAAGAGATAGTTCAATCAAAAGAAAATTCTGTCTCCAATTACTCACCCTCATGTTATTCCAAACCTTAAAGACCTTTCTTCATCTTCAGAACACAAATTATGATATTTCTGATGAAATCCGAGAGCTTTCTAACCCTGCATAGACAGCAAAACAACTACCATGTTCAAGACCTAGAAAGGTAGTAGAGACTTTAAAATAATGCATGTGACATCAACTTAAATTTTATGGAGCTACAAGTAGACTTTTTGTGTGAACACGTCAAAGACTGACATGGAAGAGAAGAAAGTGTTGAGTAAAGTCATGGTTTTTGTTTTTTGCGCATAAAAAGTATTCTCGCAGTTTCGTAAAATTACAGCTGAAGCGTTGATGTCACATGGACTATTGTAACAATGTCCTTAAGACCTTTCTGGGCATCGAAAGTGGTAGTTTTGTTGCCGTCTATGCAGGGTTAGAAAGCTCTCGGATTTCATCATCCAAAAAAAAAAAAAATCTCTGTTCTGAAGATGACAGTGCTGGAACGACATGGGTGTGTGAACTATCCTTTTAATCTATTAAATCATTCCAAAATCAAGCCAAACAAGCCAGCTTGACCCAAATCCAATGGCACTGATGGGGTCACCTCAAAACTTACTCTATCCTCTCTAAAACATTGAGTATAGAGTGTTCATTCCTATATAGGAGGGTGTTTATGCTTAAAAGCAATGGTCCCCATGTAGCAGGTTTATGTATTGCCTCTGCTTCACCCACTAACATAAGCACAGTTAAGTTAAAGTGCTCTCGACCAGCGCCCAACTTCCAGGGCACTGACAGACCATTAAAATCAATACAAAGACTATACAGAATTAGTCACCCCCCCTGTGCAATTAGTGGTAGGAATTAATGATTACAAAATATATTGACAGCAACAGAATGCAGAGTGTGAGTAACTATGTTTTTTGAAAACCAAGCGCTCTCACAAAACACCGTGCCACGTTGTGCACATCATTCTTATCGCTTCCTGGAAGCAGAATGTCATAGAACCCTTCTCTTCACTGCAACGCATTCCCAAAAGCTGTCTGGACACACAGTTTAAGGTCAATCCATCTTTCATGATTTCTCCGTCTCGTTCTCTGCAAGCAGGGTGAGAGCCTTTCTATGTCCTGCTCTAGATTGCCTCCTCCTTAAATGATGGAATGAGCGCAGAATGTTACCATAGGAGCCACTGACAGAGCACTATGAAAGCTAAGGATGATGAAAGAAGCTGGGAAAGCAGTATTTGAACATCACCCTTCATTTCCCCTCCTCTCAAGATTTGTCCGCAATGTAACTTTGAATAAACATTAACAATGCATATTTAACGCAAAGGAATTGAGGGCAGGTGAACCATACAAAACAAAGTGAAATGGCTATAAACCACATAGTCAAGCAGTGAAAGAGTGGAGGGGTATGAAAATATCTGTATCTGCAGATTCCCCCACAGCCATGGAAATTGAGGGAAAAGGGAAAATGAGACTAAGACCTCTGCTGCTGCTTCCTAGTCCAGAAGCTGTAATGAAATGTGCACACTGGAGAGCCATTGTATATGTAATTTCTTTTGTTTGTTAGAGTGATAACAAAAAAAATGATAGAAGCTTATATAGTGTTCAGTTTCAGGTCCCTCCTTTCAACTCCAAACATCCAACCCCTTTCCCCAACCAAGAAAACTGTAATTCCTCCACCTCTGCAAAGTGCTGAATGGACTACTCCTGTTGGAGAGCTGAGAAGTATCTGCCCTGCCTCACTTGGCCTTGACTGGCTCCCTCTCAAGCCAGCGTACGCGCACCCTCTGCTTATAGTGATACTCCCTGAGGTAGTCCTGCAGAGCAGGGGGCAGTGGCAGTGCCCCAATGCCATCGTAGGTGATCCCACTGCAAATGGCTGATCGAGCCAGGCTTTGCAGGCCAAATGGGAAGGTCCGGTGCAGAGGCACAGTGAGCAATGGCTCAAAGAACATGCAAGCGCTAGGGTCCTTGTAGTGTTCTAAGAGTGCCGAGACGGTGGCTGCATGGAACACGCAAGGGTCGTGTGCATCAAAGCTGAAGTTGTGATTCCACTGCTCAATGCGAGCGTGCAGGGAACGACCATAGCGGCGGAAGCTAACGGAAAACAGGTAGTCTTCTTGAGCCGAGTCTCGCAGGAGAAAGGTTCCCTCGGGCCGACCATCCAGCAGCGCTTCAGCCTCGTAACGGTCCATCACACCCCAGTAGCAGGGGAGTGCTGTGATCTGCAGCAGATCTGGAACCAAGCAGTGGATGTAGTCGATCTGAGTGTGTACCTTCCAAGGCCCCTGTTGCTTGGTGCTCAGGAGGCCCTCCGCCGAAGCGTGCCGTTGCTTGGGCCTGCGAGCTTGCAAGCAAAGAGTGGTGGTATCATCGTCCTCAGAGTCACAGTTAGCTGCTGTTGCCCCCCGGCTATCGCCTTGGGCCTCTCCCATTCCAGGGGCCAACTTAGGTCCCAGTTTATAAAGGGAAGCCAGAGGGGCTGTGATAGCCTCCACTGTGTGGATTTGGGCATCTGGAGGTGGGTCAACACCTTCCTCGATGCTAAGTCGTCTTCTCTCTCTCAAGCGCTCCTCTTCATCTTCTGGCGATGCACTGGTAGCACCGCAAGCATCTGAGGATGAATCTACTTGTGTCACTGTGACTGGTGCTGTGTGCTGTTTAATGAGGTGCCATTTACGGGCAAGATCTGATCCTGGTGCGAAGGGGCACGTCTCCAGCATCAGCTCTGTGATTTGTATTTTACGTTTGGGTGGTGGAAGGTGAGCGTTCCGAGAAGATGAGCGCAGTGGGAGGCACAGGCCCACAGTATCATGAATCTGCTGCCGTAGGGAGCGTGCTGCCCCAGACTCCAGCTCCTCACGGCTGCTACCTTCCCCATGCCTGCGCCGCGACCGGCCTGATCGTCGATCTGTGGTCTCCAGAGAACTCTGAGCCTTAGTGGAACACGAGTGTCTCTTCTTTCCACTCCAAGGTGCATGACGTGAGTAAGAGTCTCTGCGGGCTCCCAAGGGAGTACGAGCATCTTCGGTATCCTGCTCGACTGTGATCTCTAGTATCTGGGGTACATCCACTACACAGTTATGGCCCTGTCGTGTGACACTCCCACCGGTCCTCCATGCCACTAGAGGGAGTGCCGCCACACTGCTAGAGGGACTAGCAGCCTCCAGTGTGCTGTCTCCCTGGGCCTTCTCCACACTCTGGCATACCGTGTCTGTTTGCGGTTGAAGCTGTGGTGGCGTTTCAATGCGAGAACCCCCCTCTGGGTGGAGCAGAGACTGACATCCCTTCTTAAGGTTGCTCCACACCTTGCCAACCTTCTCCATGAGGTGGGGGCACCTGGATCTGGAACAAAAAGTCAGACTTTTATTAGTGCATGATAACAAATCGCAATGAGATCTAGTTATAAGTACAAAAAAGAGGAAGCACAGACATACATCTATTTAATCACAAGTTAATAATTCTGAATAAGTGCAAACTTGCACACTAAGTCTGAAACTTTCATCTGAAAAATATGACAATGTTGTGTCAATCACGTTTACACACTGCCTCCAAAACTTTCCTCCATCATCAACATTTTTGTTTCAGGTTGATTTTCTGCATTTTCGCATTCGTAGCATGCTTTTTTTGATAGGAAAGGATGCGGAATACGGAAAAACAGAAAAACTCATTCGAAAAATTATGGATCTTCAAAAATATTTCTTCCACGTTCCGTTGAAGTCAGAAACAAATATGACCCAGTCACAGTGACACAGTGACCACTTTTCCCTTTGTAGTAAATTAAACTATCCATATGTAACCTTAACAATCAATTCATTGAACCCTTTTACACAATTTGCCAACAAAACCAGAATGTTTTAAAGAAATATTAACATATATAGAAGACTTACCAATATGTTTTAAAAAATTACCACCTTAAAACATAGAACATAAGGTCCTAAAATAATTGCATTATGGCTATGATAGTGAATTAATGTGAATTCAGTTACAGGTTATGCACATTTAATCGTCAATTAATATAGAAATAAGACATTAACACACACAAAAAAAGGAAGCATTACAACTGCAAAGTGTTTATATTTTTATGATTTATCCAAAGGGAGTGACAATCACTCAAGACATGATGCAATCATGAGGAGACTCATGTTAATTCCAGGTGTATACAGCAATCGTTCTCGGCTGATCACTGAGGATTGGATCACCCTAGACAGATGTTAATACCAGGTGTAAACAGGGCCTAAGTGATTAAAGTGTTGCCAGGCAGACTTACTGAGACTCAAGGCCAGCGCTAAAAATGAACTCATGGAACTGCTCCCAGTCAACATGCTGCCGTGGGCTGAGTTACAATGCCAGTCTGGGCCTGTCTTTTTCTGACCCACCAGAGTAGAGCACTCAGCAGCTAATGAACTGAGAGATATTGCATGTGCTCTGTAAATCCTATCTTCCTTAATAATTGCATAAAATAAAAAAAATTAACTATTCATTGCCAGTTATTCACATGTAATTGGAAAAGCAACACCAATGATAGACCAGACCAAAAAGTCTGGCCATTCGTGAGTCAGCAAAAAGTAGCGTAGTGATCACCTCCAGGTGAAGCATGAGCTCAAGAACTGCATATGCTCAGAAAAAAATAGCTTTTTTATTGAGCACATGTACTCTGTCTAACCTATCCTTTCAGGATAAACTTTCCACCTATGAACACATAAAACAAGCTGTATAACCCAAGTGCCAAAAGAGTAATAAAGCCAATAACATAATATTAAAAACAAAAAAGCCCCCACAAAATATCTATCAAAGCATGTCATTGCATTAATTTGCAATCAAAAACCAGGACTTTAAATTATTTAATGTAAAATATGTCACAACAAGAGAAGCCTGAACTAGAGAGAAAAACTGCCATAAATAATTAATGATAGTTCATCAAGTCTCCTGATAAAAAGAACAACAGAATGTAGGTCATGTGGGAGAAAGAGCTACAGTGCATTATTCACCTTCTCTCAGATAGAGGAGAGGAAAAGGATGGGTTTCATGTTTTTAGAGGCTGCTGGGTGTCATGTGTAAATGTCCTACAAATTTAAGTTGGACAAACTAATGACTTTTTGATGCTAACAGAAAAGCAATTTCCCAATGTGCAAAGACTTTTTTGCAGTGTTACAATAATTGGGTCCAAGACCATATTTTCTATGGTTAGTCAATACCAGCTGATGTCAGTGGGTCCAGTTCAAATGCTCCTGAAAATATAATATTGCACTCGGACTTGAGACAAACTTTTTGAGCCCAGTCTTGTCCAAAAATAAATAAATAATGAATAAAATCAAAAAATAGTTTAAATAGGCATGAAAGACAGGCAGATTTGTCAGTCTTTCAAATTACAACTCCTGAGCTGACAGAAATTTAATAAATCCTGAATTTTGCCGAAAACTATAAATTTTTAAAGACCACATGTTGCTTTAATTTCATGGTGGATTCATCCTTTGTGTTAGTGGTCATCAGGTTAGCAGCCTGTAAATGCAGTAAAATTAATAAATGTACTTACAGTAGCTAAATGGTGCGAGATCTCAACTTTAATTGAGTTTAATTGGAGTTACAAACTTTATTGTTCAGCAAAGCCAGTCATAAAACCCTTGTACTTTTAAACCCTCACCTTCATTAATGTTTCTAAATATTGGACATGATGACATTTTGGCAGAACTTGCTGCTCAATGTCAGTACGGCAAGTGCACATACAGCAAAATCCTATTAACTCTCATAATCTTCCTTCTGTCTTTTCTGCCCATCTTTCCTCTGGTTACCCTGTCTTTGTCCCTTTCAAAGCCAGTCTGTGAGCATAAAGGATGACCATAAATCAAAGTTCAGATCTGGCAGTGAAGCTATGGTGACAATGTGCATAGAGGCCAACAAGCCTGACCTTTCCCCCAAACTCAGAAACCTTGCTCCACTTCCAAAATGAACTTGCACTACATAACATTTGTAAAATTGTAGTGCAGGGTGGTCAAAAGGGTTCATGAAAAGGGGTCAGAGAGTTCATTAAGATGTATTCTGTGAAACTGTGTGTGAAATATGAAGTCAACGGTCATTTGTTTTTAGCCTAGATTCTCAATCAAAAAAGTTGCATACATATTGAAACAAGACTATTGCACAAAAAGTGTTGTGTGACCAACGTTAGCACTACTGAAATGACTAAGACTGTGGTTATTTAATATTATATAACCTTGCCTTCCCAAATCTGGTTTGAAGCCACACTAGACTAAATGTACATTAACTTCCTAGTGCAGTCTGGTCTCAAAGGCCAAGTCTATCACCTGAAGTCAACCACTTCCCAAAACACACCAACAATGGAGATCTTCAACCAATGGTCAAACGACCAATAAAGAGTACACCCCTCAACCGTTCAATGTTCATACCTGAGGGATTTTCATGTATACAAATGGTAAATATGCCTTAAAATGATGTACATCATGTATATGTTCTATGCAACATTAATATTGATAATAACCTATAACACATACATGATGTAATGAATCTGGCTGTTTTGTCCAATGTTTCCATCCATAATGTTTTCTTTAACTATGCATGTGACACAGGGAAGGCTCATGTTTGGCTGTGGGGCTCCCTTGTGTGGCTAAGAGACAGAACCGCACCCCAAGAGCAAACAAACAAAACTATTTAAAAATATTTGGCTCAAAAATAGGTTGAGACACCATATTGGCAAAGACAATGCCCCTTCCTCAACTAAGTGGAAATCAAACCTAAACAGACAATGCACATTACTTATATAGTTGAATCAATATAACTAAATACTTGTGCATACAGTTTTATTAAAATATATTATAGCCCCGATGTTACAATATCAGGACTGAGATAAAGATCAATTGTAGCAGAGAGCAAAAGTTCAGAAGAAATGCCCAGGAGATAAAGGAGAGATTCAGGAGAGCCTACAGAGTGACTATAGACAACATGCATTACAAATGCTCAAACTTATATATGAATAACTCTCATTTTCAAAATGTCTCAGAACTTGGCTTGTACACCTTTTACTTCAATGATGGCAATCAAGCTGCACAAACACCATAAGTCTTGGTGAAACCTAATGATCATGTTCCTCAGCACGATTTGAGAATGATCCAAAGAGCATCTTGTGCTTCAGTGGAAGAACATCTGACTGTCTATTCAAAGGAGTTCACATGATCAGCGTAACAAAAATTTTATTACTTGATTAGAACCCTGGAAATCCAAAATTTCAAATGTTTTGGCCTGGTTTTACAGACAAGGCTTAGACTAAGCCAGGACTAGGTAATAGTTCAATTTGGACATTTAAGTAATTTTTATTAACGTGCCTAACGTGGTGTGCATTTTGAGGCAAAACAGAGGCACTGATATATTTTAAAATCAGTCAGTTAAAACAGCTTAGACTTACACTTTACAGTCTGGGACTAGACTTCAGCCTTGTCTGTGAATAAAGTTTTATCATATAATGTTCTTAATGAAAATCTAACTTTTTAGTACTTTAGAATTTTTCTGTATTTAATTAAATTGCACATTACTACTAGAAAATAAATTACTACATATAAACTAAAAAGATATGAAAAAAAAATGTAACAACCAATTCCACCCTTAAATTGCAATTTTCTGAGCCAAAAATAAATATCACACATTTTCCCCAATTTACCCACTAAAATGTCAATGCGTGTAACAATCTTGTCATGTATATTTACAACAAAAATCAATTTATGACACATTAAAAGACTAATTACTTTCACCCTAAATACTAATTAGTTGTAATTTTACTTTTTTTTTTTTTTTTTTTTTTAATATGCCACTATCCTAGGTTTTGCTTATTTGGCAGTAAGATTTTTTACTCATTTAAAACACAATAAAATTTTAGGTTTTATATATTTTAAAAGTCAGAAGCATGTTGTTTGAATTTTAACATAAATATTATGTTACACTGAATGACAATGTAACATTATTTCAACCAAATTTTGACATTTTATTCTCCATAAAACGTATTTGAAACCTTAAAAGTAGACACTTTGCTTACATTTAATGTGCTTTCTATGGACATAAAATCCCTTTTGTGAATTTATTTTGATGCAGACATCTTAACGTCTTTGACCCATAAATAACAGCAATTCTTGGTACTTCTGTAATGTACACGAATTTCCACAACTTAAGTTTTTGCTTTAACCAGTTAGAGCATATGGATCAGTAGATCTGTTCTTGTGTTCCCCTTGTTCTACCACTGACAAGATGCAACAGAACTGTCTGTGGATGAATCCTGGCACCAGATCACAAAACACTAGCCCGTTAAATACTATGCTATTCTCTGCTCAGCTTGGGTTTCTGCTACCAAGAACGCTAACAAGCCTTGCCCAGATCTGCAGCTTCCTGGTAGCGTGGGCCCAGCCCCCTCTGTCCCCCCAGGTCTCGCCCCCACTTCACCTGATACTGCAGCCAAATTCTACACCAGACATCTCTAGCACCCAAGCGCCAGAAGAGGAAGCAGTCCGGTCCGTTCTCATTCTGAACAGACACTCAAAAATCTACAGGGTCATTTAAAACAAACATTCACACCAAAATTCAGCTTCTGCTCCACACATGCTTGAGCTCTTGTGATAAAAGTCTGAGCACCGCATGAGATTGAGAAAGAGCCCCTATCAACCACATACACCTTCATTAACTGCAGAAAACACATCCTTCTCTGATGATAACAAACTACATTAAATGAAAAACATCTGTATTATATAAAGTAAAAATGAGTACACTAAATGGTAGAGTCGTCCTGATAGTTAATGATAACATCCATGCCCTGGATAGCAGATAAACAGGGTGGGTTGTACTTCCTTGCACAACAGATAAGACAGACAGAGCCTTAGCAATGGTGTGTTTTACTTTAGCTGCTCTAAGAAAAAGTGTCATCTCTGTTCAACTCTACACCAGTTCTTTTAAATGCTAGGAACAAGCTTAGAGCTATACTTAATATTATCACACAATTATGACCCATGTAATAATTTTAAAAAAGGTTTTTGTTTTCATATCAAACTGAACAGCATTATGTGAACTACTGGGTCCAATTTCTCTTTTCATTCATAGTTTTGATCTCTTAAATGCATCTCTAATAAAAACAAACAGTAGAGACATTCATAATGTCACAAAAGATTTCTATTTCAAATACATGCTGTGATTTTGAGCCAAAGCAGCATGTTGGAATGATTTCTGAAGACTAAAGTAATTGCTGCTAAAAAATTCAACTTTACCTTCAAATTTACATTTGCTTTTATGATTATAGAATTACATGAATTTACGATTATATAATTATATATTAAATATTTCACAAAACTGCTGTTTTTACGGTATTTCTGATAATAAATGCAGGTGACACTAGAACAGTTTTAAAAATCTTACAGAACCAAAAACCTTGAACAGAATATGCTTCATATTTAAGGTCCTGTATTGGCATTCATGGTTCCATGAAGAACTTTTAACATGGAATCTTTCCATTGCACAAAGATTCAAAAACATTCTTTAGATTAATAAAACGTTTTTCACACTTTAAAATTGGTTCTTTTAAGAACTGTTCACTAATGGTTCTTCTATGGCATAACTGCAAAACTCTTTATTTTTAAGAGTGGAGTGGAGCATGAAACATTTCTTTAATAAAATAAATCTGTAAAATAACAATAAACCATAAAACCTGGCCACAAAGTAGTTAACACCTGATGTTAACGCTTTACAATAAGATTTAATTTGTTAACATTTATTAATTATATGTTAATTTAGTTTTAGTAACAGATAATTCACTAAATATGTTTTATAAACTACCAATAAATAATAAATGCTGTAAAATAATTAAAAATAAAATAAAATACTGCTCATTGTTAGTTCATGTTAGCTAATGAGACCTTGCTGTACAGTGTTACTGATGTACTTAGTGTAGTGAAGCAGCTTTCTAGGAAACGTCTGTTGCAACGTCTAAGCCCCGCTCAAGACAACTAAAATATCTGGACAGGCCTTAACCTCTGCACATGGAAACACGCCAGCAGGAGTTTAGAGCTTCTCACGGTCTGCTAATTGTCTTGCGTGTCAAAAGAATGTATCTGTGATACCCTGATCTAGCAGGTAATATTTCAAAAGGTAATTTGTTTTCTGAACAAACCCAAAGTCTTTAGCACCGTTGCAGGTCTGCAGAAACAGAAAATTTTCCCAGGCATCCTCAAACTCCACAAACCACACTTTTTTGGGCAAGAGACCTCTGTAAAGCTGTGGTGCTAAGGAGGGTTTATGGGCCTACTGAGGTTACACCACTGTATATCTTATGCAACAAAGGGCCACAACCCCCTATTTAGGACATATAGATAGGCATTAAACCTATATTGAGTAACATTTCCACCCAATACCACTTGGATCAATGCACTTTTTGCAAATTCAAACATACGCGAGTCAGAAACCAAACAAGCTTGTAGGCAAATTGTCTTTTAGAAGCAGCAAAAACATGCCAAATATTTAAAAATGGGCAGTCAGTTTCTTTGTTGTATATCATTTGACATATTTCATAACACATGAGTTTCTATTAACGGATTCAGTATGGGTTTTGTTTCTCCGCAGACACTGTAGTGACCTGCCGCTGTAACATATCCGTCTCAAAAACTAATTTTAGTGCTGATTGTGTTATGATATATTGGGATTATTTATGGCTTCTTTAATGTTTAATTTCATGAATTTATTTAACACGTATTGGTCAAAATTGTTCAAATTCAGAATGAACAGATTTAATTATAGTATCCATCGAACATTACATTTTACATGGCATACAAATATTTATGCATAAAAAATCAAAGCTGCCTGCATGACGGCTAAATATTGCCATTAAACATCTATGACACTAACTATAAAAATGTATATATTTTTTAACCATCTATTCTGGTGTGCGATTTTTAATTTATGAAAACATGTGAAATGCAAGAAATCTGTATTTTAAAAAAATAAAACACCTTAAAGATAAAAAGGTTTATCTTCTTAACAGAAATTAATACCACAGAGCTGAATTCAGCTTGGATTTACTCCATTGCTAAGCATTTCTATTGTTTGACATGTTATGTCATTTTATAAGCCGTCATGTGTATACTCCTAATAAACCTCTGATAAACAAATTACCCTTTGCCATGTGCCTAAATTTATGTCAGTTAAAAAAAAATTATATAATTATTTATTTGCTGACATGACGTAGACTTTCGTAGGCCTTTAAATTAACAGTGCAGCAGGTATATCAGTCAATCCAGGCATAGAAATAGCGGTATTTTTCTGGATATCTTCATGATTCACATTAGTTGCTATTAGAACCACTGAATTGCATACATAATATGCGGACCATCAATATAAGTCTGTGCTGAATAACTCAATGTACGTCATTTTAAGTGTCTCTATATTCTCTTGGTTGCTTTAGTTGAACCGGCTTCGGACAATCAGAAAGGGGGCCGACTGAAAAAAAAACTAGTTAAAAGACATCGAACATTCGCCATAACATGAAATAATCGATGCGCATTCACAACACGCGGAGAGATAAACTCACCGATCCTTCTGTCGTGCTCTTTTATTGTTTTTTCGGGTGTCTTCTTTTGTTTGCGAAAAAAATGCTATCAAGAATAGTCGGGCACATTTTCCCGAGGCTAGAGACGGTGGTGGATAAAAAACACGGACGGGATACGTTTGGGACCATAGCTGCGATAATCGAAAAGCAAACTGCACGTCAATGTGTCGATGAACTCGTAAACATTTTACATTTTGTATTTACATGGCCTACGATCCCCTCATCTCGTTGGCATTTCATTCCCTGACGGCCGATACGGTCGCCAAGTGCAGCAGAAAAGAGATTCAGGAGAGGTGGTGGCAAAGCTGCTGTTGACTGACACCAAGGGACTCCAATTGCGCTAAGTTCTGTGTTCCGGCGGATACGGATGGGGAAAGACTTTGGAAGAAAGCGTCACTTCCCCGCTCGAATTCCAGCTAGTGATGGGATGTTTGAATCAATTTCGAGAGTCGGTTCGTTTGAACAGTTCGTTTCAGAGATTCGGTTCAAAATGATTCAGACGTTCTTTTACGTAAATACGACTGTACGCGGTTCCTGACATCCCGGCTTTGTATATTACTGAAACTTTCCGAACAACAAAGCCAAATATAAGCACGTTTTGCAGTTTAAAAAGTTTATACATAATTGCAGTAGAAAACAATCATGACATTTTGTGTAGCTACTTATTGTATTATATCTCAGTTCGGTGTGTTCAGCCTTTATACGCATAAATGCCCTTTATTAGTCATAATTTGCTTTGAAACTAGGCCTGTACTTGCTAAAACAATTTTACGTTTCTTGGCTAAAATGATTTCCATGTGTTATATTTATTAAAAGCATAAACTCACTTCCCTGTATGTTGATAAAACAATAAAGACATACAGTGTTGTACAAAGTTGTAAACTTACTTCTGGCTTGTTTTAAATTAATTGCAGCATTTCTCACTTCACTTTGAAAATTCCTATCTTCTCTTTTTGATTACCTTGTCCTTTCGGCTTACTACCACGAAGCGGGCATGTCCGAACAATTTTCTCCCGGACCTACTCAGTTCGATAAACGAATCGTTAAGGAGAGGTTTGTGAACCGGTTCAGCTTCATAAAAAGCGATCCGATTCAAAAGAACGCCTCGTTTCGGTTTCACTAAAATCCAGCCCCAGACTGTAGTAGTCGACGACAGCCTCCGGACACTGCTGGCTGCTCAAGTGACAAGATATAAACACAAATTAATTTTTAGCTTGCACGTCGAGAAATTGTTGTCAAACACTGATGCTAATTTAGTGGATTTTGTTTAGTTGTGTTATGTAGCTATCCAATGTGTCATAACGGATATGTGAGTGTAAAGAAGAAGAATCTTTAAAAAGCCCTGACATTATATTTAGCTATAATATAGTAAACAAAAAAGTCAAATACAAAAGATTTTCTCAATAAATAGTTTTTAAGAAAAGAAGCCTCATATTATAGCAAGCCGTTGTGACTTTTATTCCTTCTAGGGATATGACTTCTTGATATCAGCAATTATATTTTCACTAGT
>JAUMHE010000061.1:9530551-9552583 GCA_032359235.1 Enteromius mattozi
ATAACTGACTTCAAACCATTTTTTTGTTGGTGAAAATACTAGTGGACTAAGACTTTTGCACAGTACTGTACATATATTGAAATTTACTTTATTCCTGTGAAGTCATTATAAACAGATTTCCATTACAAATTTATGCAGTTCTTTCTGTTCATCAGAATTTTCAACAAATAATAAACAGAACCATTATTAATAATTGAGCACCAATAATAATAAATAACATCTGAGCTCCAAATCAGCATATCAAAATGATTTCTGCAAGGATCATGTTACACTGAAGACTGGTGTAATGACATCACAGGAAAAAATTATATTTGAAAATATATTAAAATACCAAAAATGAAAGTTATTTTAAATTAGAATAATATTTCCCAAGATTACGGTGTTGTGATCAAATAAATGCAGGCTTGATCAGCGTAAGAGACTTCTGTCTATTTGTTAATATATTTTGAATAGAAGTCATTATACTAGGGATCATTGTCAAATAGAAAACAAATGCTGTGTAGTTAACACATTTAGACAATATACACATCCTCTCAACCAATAAATTGTGCAGGATAGTCATAGGCGAGTTTTGTTGGGAATAAACCAATCTTCATGAAAAATTTAATGTTCTCAAAGCATAGAAAGACTGCACTGGTACCTCAATTATTCATGTGTTGTACAGAGACATTGATCAGAGGCCAATGTTTGCCCTCGTTTTGCCCTCAAAATGTCACACTGAAGTCTCCCATGTGTGCTTTTTGACATGCTGTCTACACACAGATGTCTAGACAAGAGCAGAGAGATGAGACTGATTCATTATGGGAGACAGAGGAAGCTGTAGTAAGGCTGCCGTACAGTGATTCCTCAAAACATGATGATGGGAGTGTGAACTAACGAGAAACTCTGGGGTGGTTCAATCCAGATGTCTAGCTTCAGAGAATGGAAGAGCAGTGTGACTCACACACAGACTCTCTCACTCTCATTGCCATGACACTCTTGTAATGTTGCAGCCCATATTATCTTGAGATAATTGAATAATCAATTTTGCAGACATTTTCTTTTTAATTCTGAGACACAGATATGAGACACAGTCATTTAGAGAGCAACTATGAAGGGAAGAATCTCATTCTCTGTATAAAACAGACACAAATGAGTGCTGATCAATATATAATGGCCTATATTCAAAAGTTTAGGGTCATTAATTGTTTTTTTTTTTTTAAAGAAATTAATACTTTTATTAAGAAAGTAGGCATGGCATCGATCAAATCTGTTAAGTACGTAATATTGAACCTTCTTTACATCAAAGAATCACAAAAAATATTAGTTTTTTTTTTTTTGCACAAAAAAAAGCTTTCAGCATTGATAAGAAATCTTGCACCAAGTCAGCATATTAGAATGATTTCTGAAAGATCATGTGACGCTGAAGACTTAGTTATGATGCTGAAAATTTAGCATTGTCATCACAGGAATAAATTGCATTTAAAATAGAAAACCTTTATTTTAAATAATAATTATTGCAATAATATTACATAATATGAGTGTTTTTACCATATTTTTGATCAAATAAAATTGCAGACTTGGTAAGCACAAGAAAGTTCTTTTGAAACATTTATGACCCTAAACTTATGAACGGTAGAATTCATTTTTTATCTGGTATAAGAATTATTTTTCTTAATATAACAGAAAAATAATTGCATATTTTAATTTTTGTATGTGCAAGACTGAAATAAGGCATTCAAATCTATATAAAGAAGCAACACAAGTAAATAAAAAAGGCAAAATTTTAGAAAAACCTGTTTTATACTCATTTAAGATTTTGAGGCAAGTCATTAAATTTAAGTTTATCCACTGAGCAATGGGCATCAACAGCAAGTTTTCATATTAATTATGTTCTCCCATAAAACCATTGTGCCTTTCAATTTTTAGATTTGCATTCCATATATTTACTATTTATAAAGGCTTTTTCTTGTTGCTCACAATGTGCTGGAAGCTTTAAAAGACCACTCAGACCACTCCACATATTTGCATGGACTGCAAGAAATTAATAATAATAAAAAATAATAATAATAAAATCAAATAACATTTGAAATCACCTTGATCATATGAAGCAAAAATTCAAAATGCAAAGCAGTCGGCACACACCTGAGAGGCAAGGCCACCAATACATAACACTCAAAACTCTACGTTAAAAAAAGAAAGAGGAACAAAGCAGTCTCAAATAGAAAATTTGGTTGGTAAAACACCACAGTGATTCTGTAGAATTTGCAGTCAGTCACTTGTGCTCCTGCAAAATGACAGTTTTGATCTTCATTTTCTGGCTCTTATATCCAGGTTTGGCCCATCTCTTGTACCCTCGGGGCAACTACTGGATTTCTGACCGGCCTCCTCGCTGCTCCTGTCTGGATCCACTGGCATCGTAAACAACTCACCTACAAGCTCAAGTGAGGAAAAGAAGGACACAATCACAGACCACCAGGAACTGAGAGAGAAAGAGATCCAGGTTGGAGTCAAAAAATGACTGTACCTCCCAGTGCGTGCTCTAACAAATGGCGCCTGACTCTGAGGTCCCATTTACAACAATAAAATAAATCTTTTGTTTCTGTTTTTGTTTTTTGTAGAATAGATATTTGTTGTACGCTCCTAATGGCAGTATATTTATTTGATCATTCCTCTCGTTCTTCCTGTAAATAAACCAGCACTGACTTGAGACATTTTGTAAAAAGCAAGTCTTTTGCAACCCAAATTGAGATTCCGAGTTTCCCTTTTTGAAGAAAGTCTTACTTCTGTAAATGGCCGATGGGTTTGGTTGTGCTGTTTAGGCTTGTCTGGGTTTCATCTCTCAGACGAACTCATGCTTGCTGAGCCAGACACGGAAATACAGTTTGATTGTTTTTAGTCATTAGAAAGGGTGTCCATTCTCTGTGCTTGTATGTTCAATAAATCATTTGGTCAGTTTACTTGATATTCCATTCTCAATATTTAGTGTTTTTGTGTCATTTCTCCCTGAACAATGTCTTTTTTTGTCAGTTTCTCTTGTCATTCGCCCATAACTTGGACTTGTAGGTGACTGGGCCCATTGCTTTATTTCAGAAGTCAGATTGAAATCTGGTTGGTTGTCAGTTGGTCACCGTCAGTTCACTGGGATGCCCTTGAGCTGGTGTATCATGTGATGAGGCAGCAGTTGATACAGCGTGGGCCCAGTCTTCGCTTGAGCGCACCTTTCTTAGGAGCCAGAATGGCTATAATGGCCTCATCGAACACAGTCTTCAGGCCTTTCTGTGTCAGTGCTGAACATTCAACATAACAGCAGGCACCAATCTGGAAAGGCATTGAAAATGAGATTTTTTTTTAGGTCAAACCAGTAAGTCACAACAATCTTTTTCGCTTTCCTTTTAACTCACTTCTGAGTTTTTCTTAGTATAAAGTTTCAGTTTTAATTTGTTCTTGAGAAAAAGGAACTATCCATTTCTCACCTCCTTTGCTAGCTTTTGGCCTTGTTCTGTCACAATGGGCTTCTCCTTCACGTCGTTCAGCTTGGCAATAGTCTTGGGGTCGTCCCGCAGGTCAATCTACAGCCGAAAATGGAGAGAAATTAACAGTTAAACAAGCTCAGCATGAGGGGTTAACTGTACATGTGCGTTTCTTTTGAGTATGACGGATGAGATTCCATACGATGGGGTTTGTTTTTAGAGCAGAAGGCTCCAGGAAATTTAACCCAAGACCAGATGGTGGCATGCGTCTGCAGACTCCCCTTTCACCTAAAAAGTACCACCACAGTTGTCTAGGAGGGTCTCCGTCTTCACTGTTTCCAATTAAAATTCCACTTCATCTAAGTTTGAGTTTTTGCCAGCTCCTCTCCACAAAAAGCTGCTCTCCATACATCCACTGACGTATTACCAAAACCACCACACAGAGCAGTGCTTCCTTCACATCCTTCAATTAGGCTTGTGGAGCACAAATTGAAAAGGTTTCCTTTAAATATGTCACCAGCAGAAGTGAAGCTTTGTAGGGTTCAGGGTAGGGCAGGATCAATCAAACAGAAGTTTTTGATGAAGATCATGACTGCGAAAATTTGTTGCATTTTGATAAAAGGAAATTGTGGTTTTATATCATTATGGTTATTAAATTATAAATTATTATTTTGTTTAATAATTATTACTACTACTAAATAATTAAAAAATTACCAAAAAACTAAATAAGAAATAATATAATTATTATAATAAATAATAATATTTCACTGAGGTCAATTTTACATTAAAGGAGACATATTATACCCCTTTTTACAATATGTAATATAGGTGTGCCCAGAATGTGTCTGAAGTCTCAGATCAAAATGCCCCACAGATCATTAATTATATCATATTGAAAATGTCTATTTTGAGTGGAAGCAGAAAAAAACTGATTTTCATACTTTTCTTTTTAAATGTAAATGTAAAGGAGCTGCTGCTCCCCGCCCCTTTTCCAGAATAGATCTGTGCCATTAGAGTTCATTCTATTGATTCTGATTGTCCTGTTTATTGCGCTGAAATCATGCATTTTAAACCACATTAGTTTAATCTTCTGATATTAAGGTTTTCTGAAACACATGCCATTGACAGCCACTTTCTGTCCATGCGCTTCAAATGTGCGAGTACTAAACAAAGTTCTCATTCACACACAAGTTTACATTAAAAACACACGAGTTACAAAAACAGTCGCTAAATTATGCCTGTGAAGGTAAACAGCTGGGAAATAAATCATACATTTATATTAGATCTGCAGCAGTAATGTAAGTTAAAGTAAGTAAATCAATAAATCCACTGCTCTCTTGTCTCCTCTGAAGCTCTGTTCACATGTTTTGCTCAAACTTTTCCCGTGGCATTTGAACTGGTAAGGATGTCTTAATTTCTAAATGTTAAACTTTTATTTTGAGGGAAAACCACATGGAGCCCTTAAAGCCTCTCTTTTGTTCCATATTACAAGTATGGGAAGTATTTTGCATTCCCAAGTGCACATTAAAGTGGCCAAAACCCACAAATACAGATGCACAGATGAGTTTGCATGAAGCAGATTTGATAATCGCACTAAGCCATATCATGGTTTTATTCCAGTTTATCGTTCAGCCCTAGTTCAGGGTCTTTGTTCCTGTGACTCTCTCTGGCTCCCTTTCTTATTGATTGCACTGCATCTGTATTCATCTCATTCTGTGGTCTGATAAAGACAGGAGGCACGTACACATTAATAAACATGACCTGACAAGACTGGGGCTGATGATAAACCCTCACTCTTAACACACATACACAGGTTTTAGTAATTGCCAAACCACAGTCATAAGCTATTTGGACAATTTCATCGATGATATCATGCTATGAACACTGACTGAACCTTTCATTATGGCACACAAATCAATATATTCAATCAATAATATTACCACAGTTTAACCACACATCAGTTACAACCACAATAGATTCTCCCAGAACATAAATACATGAATCATCAGTAATTCTGACAGTCACCACAGAAAATAAATCTGCTTGGGCTACATCAGAAATAGGCAGCCTATCACAGGGATATATAATATTTATTAAACCAAATTGGTTATTTGATTATATTAGATATATTTTATCAGTCTTTGTTGATATTGGATATATATATATATATATATATATCTATATATATATATATATAGATATAAATATATATATATATATATATATAGAGACAGAGAGAGAGAGAGAGAGAGAGAGCAATACTGCAAAAAATAAAACAACAACAACACAACAAATAATTTAATAGCACTGTTAAATGAAAACATATATATTAAGAATATTCATGAATATCCATATTATTATACTGTGCTGCCTAAATTCACTTGTAGTATTTAAAACAGCTGATTAATGTGTGTGTGTGTGTTTGAACATGGGTAATTCCACAAAATTGGTACCTTTTGCATCTCTAAGAAATAATCAAACACAGAATTATTATAACCTAAAATAAATTTGCAATCTAAAAACATTCATTCATTCATTCATTCATTCATTCATTCATTTATCAATATTGCATCAAAAAAGTAAAGAAAATATCATTAAATCATTTAAATAGCATTAACATTGATAATGGTAAGGGTTTTGGCCCGTCTCTTTTTTCTTTTTCAGCAGGATTTTTAATTTGCAAAATGAAAGCAAAATGTTAAAAATCATATCTGAATATTGTTATCTAAATATCTAAATGCAGTCTCATTGTTAAGCAATGTTTTTGGCACAAGTATGCTTTTTCTGTATAAAATATAAATCATTTTATTGGTGTCCTCTAATTCCTGTCAGCCCTGTTATCCTCATCCAAAAACCCTTGTAAAATAATGGAACATTCAAGTGTCATCATTCTAGGAGGTTACATCACCTCTCAACCAGAATCCCAACACTTAAAACAAAAGCATGTTTCTCTCACCCCTTTATAATGTTCTATTTTTGATTATTCATGTGGTTGATTTAAGGGAGACCTCATCTCAATCTCAATACTGCTACCATTTTTAAGATTTTACAGCCAATTATTTTTAACAGTTATTATAATCAATATCTAGAAGTAACATCCTTTTAAAGTGTACAACATGCTTTTTTGAACTTGACTTTAAGCTAGTGATTAGTTTGAAATCGACAAACTTGTTAATGTCAGCCCTGTTACATTTCAGAGTAACAGGTTTTGACATGCCCGTAACAGGGATGACATAGATAATCTTTAAATTAAGGTCAACCTGGGTGTACTATTGAGATAATGTCTATATTATTCAGTGTGGTTGGCATATGAGCATTACATTTTTAGTTAGTATCATTGGTATTGTTACTATTACTATTGTTGTTGTTAATGACTGGGATAGTATTATTAATTATACTTGGAAAAATTTAATTTGATACAGCCTAGGTTTTGCCATTATAACTTTAACTACATATTTTATATATAAAATAAAACTACATTTTATTTAGGACAAAGCACATTTTTATTATCTCTGTATATTTCAAATCTGTATATTTTTCTAAATTGACATGTGCTCACCCTCCCTCCAAATTAGGATGTTTAAGGTCATTTGAATGACATAAAATATTTATAAAATCCAAAAATTTAAAACAGGGACTAAAAATTATCACATAGTTCTGATTGAACTATGCTACACAGTGATGATTGTGTCTGTAACAGGGTTGACAAAAATACTGAAACATGAGGTAGAAAAATAATAAATTGCATAGCCTGAGATGGCACAATACAATTTAAAGTGTCTTCATTTCATGGACATTTAAAAAATGTTGATTAAACATTTTACTTTTTTATTTTTCCAAGTGGAATAGGTATTTTGTGGAATGACTCGTACACACTCACACTCATACCAAGCTAGTGAAACAGCGATATATAAATAACAAATAAAAGGGTTTTGTTTGTACGTTTTTTATATTGATAATTTAATCATACTGCCAAAAAGTAAAAATATTAATAGAAATATTTTCAAGGAAATAAAGAGACACCAATAAAGCAACAGTAGCAACAACAGTATACTGTACCGTACTAGTGTTTGAAATGCTTTTTTGCTCATTTCTGCACTGTTTCACATAAAATTACAAAAAGTGTACAGTTACAGTATATGGAATATTATATTGCGGTTATATGTAGCTGCAGGTGAGCATACTTGAGTGCCGATGAGCAAGTAAGGGACGTTGGGTGCGTACTCCTGCAGCTCAGGGACCCACTCCTCTCTCACGTTCTGGAAGCTGGCCGGATTCACCACGGAGAAGCAAATGAGGAAGACATCTGTCATGGGGTAGGACAGGGGTCGCAGACGATCATAGTCCTCCTGTCAGAGCAGAGGACACTGGGTAAAAACAAGTACTAACCCTTTTTTTTGTTTTTGTTTTTTACTGTTCATCAGCTCAACAGTGGTCAAAAAGGCATCAGCAATGCACTCAAAAGTTGTTATCAGAACCATTTGCTTTAGTCAATTACCCAAATATGAGTTGTCTTTGAATATAAAGTGTCATTTTCTTCTCTACAAATCATAACTAATAGCATCCACTGCTGTATTGAATCACTGTCCACAAATGCACTGCAATGAAACATTATCAACAATCACTTAAGCAACAACCAGAAATTACGCTGACCCAAATGATCGAGCAGAGATTAATATGATTTAGATTACGGCTCATGACCCATAAATCCATATTTCATTCAATAGCATTTCCTCCATCTCCCCATTTGTCCTCTAAAGCAGCACGGAGGCAGAGACATGTCCTCTGGAAACCAGAAACCCCAGACGCTACAACAGATAAGCCTGGATTTACAGAGGACATGTGACTGATATTTTTGGGAACTTGTTTTTCCCCGACGTGTGTGTGTGTTTGTGTCTCCACAGGCAGCATGTGTGTTGGTACGCAATCATCCATGGTTATTCTTACTAATGAGAGTGTGTCTAAACTATAACAGCATGTGCCTCTGGCCATGCGTTGCAGTATAAACATTTAGTTTGCAACAGGGAACCATCCTGGGCTTCCAGAAATGAAACCTCAGAAATGTGGAGCCAGAGTTTCTAAGCTTCAGAGTTTAATTTACCGTGACGTCTCTCATCTTGGAGCACCTCTGCATCTGAATCGCGAGGGACGTTGCTAACAACTGCCGACTAAAGATTGCGAGTGAAAAAGTACTGCTGCCAGTTTCCATAATTTGGAGCCCTTTAGGATTTCTGAAGCCTTAAGGTGCAGTCAGATTAAAACATCAAAAAACGTACATTGTCTATTGCTCAGAAACGTAGGCGCTTTCAAACCAAGCAGCTTTCTGTTGATCAACACGTTGAATTTGCGTGACATGAGCAGAAATCTGTGTGGCAACTGGAATTACGTGAAACTTCGCAGAGCAATGTTAAACATGATCTCACCTTTAAAGGGACAGTTCACCCCAAAATTAATTACATTACTCATTACTCAAAAGTCATTAATTACTCACCCTCATGTCGTTTCAAACCTGTAAGGCCTTTGATCATCTTCGGAACACAAATTATGATATTTTTGATGAAATCCAAAACACCTCTCTCTCTAGACCCTGCATGATCAAGGCCCAAAAATGTAGTAAGGACATCATTAAAGGGTTATTCCACCCCAAAAATGAAGATTTTGTTATTAATCACTTGATAAACACCATCAAGGTCCAGAAAAGTAAAAAATAAATAAAAAAGTAGTACGCTATTTGCGTCCAGCAGATGCTCTCCATAATGGCACTATGGTGACGTTACAGTACTTTATCGTTGAATTAAGTTGTTATTTTTGTTTTCTTTCCATACAAATAGTATTCTCGTTGCTTCATAACATTATGGTTAAACCACTGATTGCAAATGGAGTATTCTGATGATGTCTTTCATTCTTTTTTAGATCTTGACAGTGTTTATTACTTGGCAGTAAATGGGACAGTCACAAGCCTCCTGGTTTTCATCCAAATTATCTTAAGTTGTGTTTGAGTGATTAATGACACATTTTAATTTTGGGGTGGAGTAACCTTTTAATATAGTCCATGTGACATCAGTGGTTCAACTGCAATTTTATGTAACTACGAGAATAATTTTTGAGCATAAAGAAAACATAAATAATGACTTTATCTAACAATTTCTCTCGAATTAGTTAGCAGTAAATCGAGGCCTTTAGGGATGGTCGTATGACAGTTTAAGAAAGCTCACTTTGAGCAATTTCAAGTCTGCACACATTCATTACACACAACACACCCAGACAGTCACTCATCCATCAAGAAGATTGGCGAGTGATATAAACCTTCTGTTTTTACTTGCAACTGTCAATGTTTCAAGGCCAAATCTGTGTCGGAGATATGAACCTGCGATATATAACCTTAAGAATTACAGCCCAAAATGGTTTGCTTCTGCTGTCGGGAGATCGTCCTGCTCCTGCCACATAATAAATCAAGATTTGTCGCAACATAACCTGACAAAACAAAGTTGAGCAGGTGCATCTGTGGTGTAAGTGAGAGTGTTTGTGAGTTTGTGTTGGCCCTGCGGGGCGGCTGCGTTATAAATACGCTGGCTGCCCATCCTCTGGTCTGTTCAAACATTCTACAGGGGGCAGGGTGGGAGGGATGGTATTATTTACAGCTGCCCTTTGCCAAAACTGAATGTAGAATAAGCCAACACATCATCCACCCACGTCTCCTGCATATCTCCTGCTACCTCCAGAGAACACACATTTAACTGTGTTGGGGAGTCGCTAATGAAATGTAACCACATTTTATGTATTAAAGTACAGAATTTTTCTAGGACTTTTTTTTTTTTAAATAATTATTGTTAATACTTACTATTAAAGACTAATGGCTACTGAAAACTCAGCATTACCATGTAAAAAAAATGTATTAAAACTTGTAATAATATTTGGCAATAATACTGTTACTAATCATATGAAATCAGTATCTACAAAATCAGTCTTTCCACTGCAGAAGAAACAGAAGTGACTGGAGCAGCATTCAGATGCATTTATGACAATTCAATGTAGCTGAAATATAGCACGAATGCATTTACACAGCATGCAAAATTATAACAGCATAATGTTTGGAGTTTGGAAAATATATCCTTTCAATAAATTCAAATCCAAAAACTGAACTAAAATGTGTATTTACTACTCCTTTTAACTCTTTTTTTTTGCAATCATGGTTTTTAGAGAACTTCCTGGTCGTGTCATGTTAACTAGGCTGTATGTTATAGATAAAAACAAACTTACATTTTTATTTTTATTCTGTGTGCAGTTGCGTTCATTTGTTTTGATTTCTCCACGAGATTCTCTCACATAGACAAGCCTCATTGGCATTACCTTGTTGTTACTCATTATCCTATTAGTTGCCGTTTACATGCACTGAATATAATAAAATCAGAACCATTAAATGTTTCAAAGGAACAGCAGCGTAAAAACACTTTCTTTCTCTCTCTACCACATTGGTCTCTCTCACTCTCTCGGCTCATCTCTGTGACTGTGGGAATCTTACAGGAGACTCTACAGACAGACCGATTGGAATCTGATCTAAAAGACAAGGGGTTAGGGAAGAGAAAAGGGCAAGGCAATAGCACTCTGAGTGATGGATGGATAGATGCCTGCTTTATTAGCACAGTGTTGTAAATTGTGCTGCAATAAAAGCCAGACACAGTCAACACTGTATGATTGAAACACAGAAGAGTTTAGCATAAATTTCAACAGATGCTGACTGATGCAGATATTAAATGTATATTATACAATACATAAAATGCACACATGAATGCATATATTTACACACACCCTACCAGTCAAAAGTTTGGAATCGATTTTTTTTTCTAGTAAGAGTTCATATTTTTATTCAAAAAGGATGAACTAAATTCAAACACCTTTGACATTTTTTAATGGCATAAAAGATTTGCATTTCAAATAAATTCATGTTTTCATGAATTCATTTTGTTTTTCATGTCGATTCATAAAAGAATTCTGACCAAAAAAATGTATCACCATTTGCACAAAAATATTAAGCAGCACCACTGTTTTTAATATTGATTACAAAAAAAAAAAAAAGGTTTCTTGATCCCCAAATTAGCATATTAGAATGATTTCTGAAGGATTATGTGGAAGCTGGTGTAATGGTTGCTGAAAATTCATCCTTGCCAGAACAGGAATAAATTACATGTACAAATTAAAATGTACACACAAATATATTTTAAACTGAGTGTGTGCGTTTGTTTGTGAGTGTGTTAGGGGAATGAAGAACATATAGCTCTGATGTCTGTAGCAAGTAAAGGACAGTGACTAGGCACAACTAAACTGTGGGCAAGTAAAATTTTCTTCTTTCACTTGCCCCTTCAAAAAATATACTTGGCGATTTCTATTACTGTATATAAAATTCAACCTGCCAGAGTGACTAGTGGGAGTGACTGTGTTACACGCCACAGCTGAAATTTACCCACATTTGGCAGGTGTTAATATCAAGCTCTGTATATATAATAAATATATATATACACACATACATATACACACACATACACATGTATGTAAGGTACATTTGTACAAAAAGTTATGTAGAAAATTATAATTAAAAATGTAGTTTATTATAGAATTACATTAAAACTGCAGTATGTCACGCTTCCCATTGTTTCCAAAACATTGGTCTCTACTGTAGCATAAAAAGTCAGCTGAGCTGAAACAGGCTGCTTTACTGGCTTTTAATGAAGTTAATACATTTTGATTGAGGCTTTTGAAAACCAGTTGATTAAATAGGTTTTTATATTAGTGCTTCATTCCCTTGAAAACGCCCTGTGACGGCTTATCACGATCCAGAGCTTGTTAATAATGAAATATGTGACATTTCTGTGGAAACTGTGTGTGTGTGTGTGTACCTGTGTGTGTGTGTGAGCGCCCTGCTCTTTTGAGAGCTGAGGGAAATGGATTGAAAAAAGCGAGACAGCAGTCTAATGCAGTGAACCTGGAAACACCCTTCTCTGCTGCCTGCTGCTGTCATTACCATACAGCTCTCCCTCCAGCTGATACCACTGACAACAGACAGCCTCTGAATGCACACATTTCTCCTGGAGTATGAACACAGTGACAATACAGTCAATTGTACACAGTTTCTGCTCCACACATAGTATTGTATAACGCAACTCCTGCCTCCGTCCTTCTCCTCCTTTTTGCTTCTTACAAAAGCAAATATCTGAAATGGGATAGAAGAGGACTATCTGGCATTTGTTATCTGTACTGACATGCCTAGTCACTGTCCTTTACTTGCTACAGACATCAGAGCTATATGTTCCTTCATTCCCCTAACACACACACACACAGTTTAAAATATATTTGTGTGTTGGAGTCGCAGCTCAGCGGTTAGCACAGATGACATGGGTCTGAATTCATTTTAAATCATTTCAAGATCCCGTACCTCTCCTCCCCATGACTTCCTGCTCTCAATTCTATTCTTCGGTTGAATATAAAAGTGGTGGGAAAATTCTGGGTCCCTTAAGGGGCTCTGTAGTTTTCTACTTTTGTACATTTTAAAATGTTATTTATTCCTGTTCTGGCAAGGATGAATTTTCAGCAACCATTACACCAGCTTCCACATAATCCTTCAGAAATCATTCTAATATGCTAATTTGGTTATCAAGAAACCTTTTTTTATTGTAATCAATATTAAAAACAGTGGTGCTGCTTAATATTTTTGTGCAAACAGTGATACATTTTTTTGGTCAGAATTCTTTTATGGATCGACATGAAAAACAAAAGAGACATGAATTTATTTGAAATGCAAATCTTTCATGCCATTAAAAAAATGTCAAAGGTGTTTAAACTTAGTTAATCCTTTTTGAAAAAAAAACGTATCAATTCCAAACTTTTGACTGGTAGGGTGTGTAAATAGTAAATATATGCATGTATTCATTCATACGTGCATATATTGTATAATATACATTTTATATCTGCATCAGTCAGCATCTATTGAAATTTATGCTAAACTCTTCTGTGTTTCAATCACACAGTGTTGACTGTGTCTGGCTTTTATTGCAGCACAATTTACAACACTGTGCTAATAAAGCAGGCATCTATCCATCCATCACTCAGAGTGCTATTGCCTTGCCCTTTTCTCTTCCCTAACCCCTTGTCTTTTAGATCAGATTCCAATCGGTCTGTCTGTAGAGTCTCCTGTAAGATTCCCACAGTCACAGAGATGAGCCGAGAGAGTGAGAGAGACCAATGTGGTAGAGAGAGAAAGAAAGTGTTTTTACACTGCTGTTCCTATGAAACATTTATCTCCAGAGCCCCCCTGCTCTCCATTTACTGCATGTATGCATGTCTTCCTGCACTCTCAATTCAATCAGATTTAAACTCTATTTGTATGTATGCGTGTATGTGTGTGCAACTATACATTTTGAAATCTGTCTTGGTTTATCAATCTTCTGTATAATAACAATAATAATAATAATAATATGTAAATGTGAATGTGTGTTAGATTATCTGTATGGAATCGCTGTAGTGAAATAAGTGGGTCAATCTGCAGTTGATAGTCTCTTTGCTGTTAGCACCTCATCCCTTACATAAGACAACAGGAATCAGAGGGAGAGACTGAAATACAGCAAACTAAAATTACCACAAGGCCCAGTTATGCAAGTTGAAAAAAGAAAGAAATGGTTGGGTGATTTTCAACAGAAATTTTTATATTCAGAATGTATTCAGCAAAAAGGGGAAGGGAAGGGAAAGAGAAGGAGGAAGAAAGAGGCTCCTGTGCCATTATCCAAAGAGAATAATTCATGGCTGTGTTTACTCAGACGATGCAGATTAATTGAAGCTTGCTGTGCGGTACACTGAATAAACACACACATAGGCGGATTACTTAGCCCAGATGAAGCTCAACCAGGTCTTTCCTCTCACTCTTTCTCCAAGAGCTCAATCGGACTGGGACTACATGTTCTTTCCCAAACAAAACAAACAACGACACCTGAGGTGGGAGCAAATGTGTTCGGTAAGAATGCAGAATATTTCAGTTACGCTATTATTCTCAGTCTGCTGCCGAGATCCAGAATGCTGCAACTGCCAGTATCAAATTCAATGCTCTGATCTGGCATTCCCGACTGACTCTGGAACAGCATCCTCCTACATTACTACACTCCTATAGGCCTATGCTCTCTCCCGTCCTGAGGTCAGTGAGTGAACTGTGCCTGGCGCTACCATCCCAATGACGCATTCATTTACACAAACCTTCACTTTCTCTGATCCACTGTAGTGGAATTTGCTGCGTACCTCACCTGATCTGCTGAGAACATAATGACCTTCAAGAAATGGACACTTCTGCAAGTAAATAATTCGTAACAATGAAAAAGTAACTTTCTCATAGTCTCTTTTCTGTTGTTATAGCTGTATAGCTTTTAGCTCTTGTTAACTCTTCAGTATACTCAGTGTTGTTATTGTTAACTAAAACAAACTATTTTTCATTAAGTCAAATAAAGATTTAAGTTTAATTTTAATTTAATTATTTAATTATGTACACGCATACACACACACACATATATTAACATCATATTTACATGTCAAAAAAAAGAAGGAAAAAAAAAAAGAAAAACAAGTTTAATACTAAAAGTAATAAAACAAAAATTCCTAAAACCTAAAATACTACGGCATTATCCAAGTGATTGTAAATTGCTTTGGGTGTACAGCAATACACAAAGCACTATAAAAAATTTAAATGTTCTTTTTGTTATAAGAAAAAAAGTTAAACCCGTTTTACTTTGACAGCCCCCCCTTTTTTTTTGCAATATTTCAATATCGTTATAATATCATGATAAAAGCTTTAGCAATTATCACAACATGAAAAGTTGTTTCTGTGACATGCTTATTAACAGCAGTATTTATTATCATACTTTACATTAAGAGTCCATTAGTTAAATCATTCTTTAATTTCATTTCAACATTTAATAACACACTATTAAAAAATCAAAAATACCAACTGTATTATTTAATGGACCATAGCTAACATGGTCCATAGTTCTTATTTTTACCAAAGAATAACTTCTGTAACAAATGTAGCTATTGTTCATTGTTAACACTGCATTAACTAACACTGTGTCTACATTGGACGTGAGTGGCATGGTGCAACAAATATAGGCTTATCAATTGTAACAAGAGATACTGGATGCTGCACGACATGACAAATACGTTTGTGTGTGTGTGTATTGCATTTTAAATTAAAATGTTCAGTTATTTTAGTTCTAAGAAAAAAGTTATTAAAGCTGTTATACTGTATTTATGATGACACTTTTTTCAAAATTTCTATATATTTGGATAAAAGCAAAATTTGTTGCAACATGAAAAGTTGATACAGTCACATGCTTCTATATAATTAATTGATTTGACTTTTCTTTGCTTGTAAGTTACATGAGATAAAAGTGTCTGCTAAATGATAATGTTAATTATCATAAGACAAAATTTAGGCTAATTCAGTCAACATATTGTGAGCTTTTTCAGTCTTGTCTTCACTAATAACAGTGTGTTCGTGTGCGGCTCAAATTCCATGTCTTTTTTTCATTCAATAGACTCCAGTAAGAATTCAAAGCAGTTGAGAATCAAAGGAACATATTATGTGAGCACTTTCAAAACACAAGGATTCTTATGGTTGTAGTTATCTGCCTGATCACGAGGTAGCCTGAGCCCCAGAAGGGGCAAAAAGCAGCAGGGTATTCCAGGGTGGGAGGGATTCTTGGATTGAAAAAGAAATTCAAACTGCAGCTGTACTTCACATCTGGGGCCCAGTTCCCTCTCTGAGGCTCATTAAGACCCTATCAACTCAGAGCCATGCTAAAAAAAAGAAGAAGAAATCACCTCAGCGAAGAAAGAAAAAGTTGAAGGACTGAGAGTAGAGGATGAAAGGTCAGGATTAGATGGTTTCGATGGAGCTATGAGACAGATGCCAACATCTGAGAGGTTGCCCCTTTTTCCTGACACTAGCCAGCTAACTCTCGGACTCCTCCTGAGGCAATTAGCATGTCAGGACCAATCAGACAAAGAGCTAGTGAAGGCATCCAACAGAAATGCATCTGCTTATAAGCCAAGTGACGCCCCTCCTTAGCAACCACAGGCTTGAAACTATTTTTAACATACTAAAATAGAACAAACACCTGCCTATTTTTCCAATATTGATACTCTTTATTCACTGCACAAAGTGTGCCAGAAAACTGTCGCCCCTTTCTCTTCTCACAGTGAGGTTTGAAACACATGGCTATAGAGCACACACTCATTAACACACATGTCTGAGAAGGGCAAGTCACCCTTTGTCATACAAAGGGAATTCTGATGAGGTCCTTTATCTAGTCAACACAGAACAGAATGTACATGGAATATATAAATTCGAACACTGCAGTCAAATGCACAATAGTATGGCTGGAAAAAATGTAATTATAGATGTAAGATGTCTATAAGTGCAAATAGCTGATAAGTTTGGTCTTTAAAATTATCTGGTCTTTCAAACACTGGTCTGAAGGCATTTTATTTCTATCAAACACTTTGGGTTCAAAGAACTAAAATGTCTGACAACCAAAACACAAACTTTCAAGTGGTCTCACTGCGGTTTAATTACAGTTTAAGTCCCCTGGTAATAGGGTTGGGTATTGTTTAAATTTGATCAATTTTAATTTTGATTGTGATTCTTATTTGAATTCCAATGTTGTTAATAAAATGAAGTCAAACATTTAGATGTCAAACATATTCATTCTGTGTCTCTTTTTGCAAAACATTTAATTGCTGCTAAACACAATGAACAAGCAGGCTACATAAAAACTCAATTAAAAGCATAGTTCACCCAAAAATGAAAATTTAAATTATCAGAGTATATATCCATCGTAAAACTAACCTATACGCCTTCAGGGGGTTCATTTTTGGGTGAACTATTCCTTTAAGAGCTGTTTGTGTGCAAAACAGAGCCGCACGATTCTGGATAAATTAAGTCTGGATATTTTTATTTATTTATTTGTTTTTTTTGTAAATGGAGGTTGTAGTTCTCTCACAATTCCAAAGACAAATATTAGACAACTAAATAAAATCTCAAGGAATTTATGAATGTAATGATTCAATGACTTAAAAGATTTGTTTGTTTTATTACTGGATGAATCAGCATTTTTGAATGAATCTCTTGAATAAATGATTCAAAGACAAATAAATTTTTAACAGTGCCTTTTCGCCACCTAAAAAAAAAATTATCTTCTGTCATAATTCTTCCAACATCAAAATGAATGGTGACCAGAGGCTGCTCCAAAGATGACCATAACAGCACCATAAATATTAATGAAAGTGGTCCATATGACTCCGCACTACATTCATATTCATTTGATAGTTTTTTGTGAGGGACTAACTAATCTAAAAGTTTTTATTCTCCAAAAATCCTGCTTAAAAGCGATGGTTACCATTCACTTTCAGCGGACAGAGAAAATCTGCTTGGCTGTTGCAATATAGGCTAAACATTTAACTTTTGCATTCAGTTACGCAGGTTTCTAAAACTTTTTTTCTGCTTTATGTCTATCCTATACCACACCGAACATCAGCTTTGAATTTAACCCTCTTTCCAGTTCTTCGGCTAAATGAATCCTCTTGATCAAGTGATCGGTCATGGTTTCTGTACGGTACTGTAACTGTTGCCAGCTGTGGAGAGAGGGTGAACTTGGGGAGTGTTTCGTGTGTTTGAACTGCCTCTACTAAACCCCACCGCTTGGCCCTTAGAGTGACACTTCCACACATCTGGCCCACTACTCACGTTGTCTTTTTAAAGGATGATGCTCAATGGAAAAAAGCCAACCGTGTCAAATGCACAACTACGTTTAAGAACAAAGAACTTCAAAGCGGATTTCATGGATTTGGTAGGTCCTAAGGTCCTGGCAATCATTTTTTGAAGCAGCATTGAAAATACGAGGATACAGTTTTCTATATCATAGCTAAATTTTACTTGCGCACACTGATCATTTTGCACAAAAGCCCTGATGTCTTTATTGATACTGCGTGGAATGTTAATTGAAATCAGCCATCTTCAACTGTTCAAACGAAAGGGCAAAGGAAGTTTCACTAGACATTAAATCCATAGAATAAATAAATCACCAGAGATCAAAGACTATGAGCGCTGACAGATATTCAGCTTTTTTTAACAGTTTCACCCGATACCACTTTTGAATTATTGGCCTTGGGTGAGAAAGCACCAAACTCAGAGTTCAGTCTACATAGTTAAACTCTAGTCATTTGCTGCATCCGAATAAGAATACTTCCCTACTATGTAGTAGGTGGAAAACTCTATGTGAAAAAAGTAGTGTGTTCAAACTCAAATTATTCACCTACTACTTCTGGAAATATTCTGAAACACACATCCAATGGACTTTACTATCCAATAATGCCGTGGGAGAGGATTTGATAATAGCAGTGAAGCAACACAACTGACGCAGTAGGTCACAAGACAACATGACAAATCTAGTACATCCAGATTAGTACATTCAGATACATCAATTCAGACAGTATGAGATTCCGACACAGCTTTTGCCTTTCAGGTCACAAGTTTTAAACTTCCCATTTATAACGTTAAACCTCCAGATACTTGTTCTTCAAGATTAGACTACCTCTGGGAAGAACTGTTCAAGGGATGTATGGAAACCTAAGATCTTCTTTCACGATTTTCATTTTCAACAACATGGTTAAAACGGAGAAAGGAAAAATTTCAGATTGCTGTCGCATTCCAACTGCTTCGCATGTTTAGCTTTCCTCTGAGAGACGCTAATGTGTACTCACCTGTTGAGTTTGGCAGTGGCTTAGTGATTAATGAGAAAACCATGTAATCTATCACTTTATGACTCATATGACTTCTGATCATTCTGTGGAACGTTAAAGAGGATTACACAGCTTTTCACTGCATCTTATTTTCATACAAATCATTCTATCATCCTGCCAACTTCATATTTTGCATTCCACAGAAGAATGTTTTACTGGTAAACTACATTTCTGCATGAGCTCTCTCTTTAAATCACATGCATATAATGGCAAAAAGACTCAGAACGCATCTAAACAGGCCACCGTGTACTTTGCCTGAATTGATCGAGTTACTATTGCTAATGAAAAGGCCTCAGGCCAATAAGAGAGGAATGGTTTAACCCTACCTGACCCGCAGTGTCATACAGCCCCAGCAGGTACTGTTTCCCCCCAACCGTCACACTCACTGAAAACAAAATCACAAATTATTAGTTTAAATATGGGACTGAAATGATCCTATATGATTAAACACACTAGCATTTAGATTAAGAAAGGCTGTTGGTCAGGTTTAGGTTATCTAAAAAGGTATGTAATTCTGATCAAGTGAAAGAGAGATGCAGTCTATAAGTGAAAGAGGTAGGCTACTTAGTTTTATTTACTTCTGTTTCAGAGGGATGCAAATTTGTTCATTACTGATCAAGGTACTCAACCAGATTTTATTTACTTATGATGAAACGAAAGAGGAAAGCAAATTAGTTGTGTTCATTTCTGATCAGGCGAATGGGAGATGAATCGTGCCACAAGGATGCTGATGTGCACCAGTTGCATCCTCAGCCCACAGGTGGTTTCCAGTATAGAAATACAAGCGCAATACAATGCAAGTCACTCTGAGGTCTTGTAAAAAACCGCTAAATGAATGTGAAATACGTGTATACATCAAACGGACACTGAAATATTGATTCGTATTCACTATGTCGCAGTAATACGCTGGCATATTTACCTGCATAATGATCAAAGACAGTGGGCACATATTCCTCTGGAAAGGCGTCGTTGGCATAGCTCATCAGCAGACAAGTTTTTCCAACGGCGCCGTCGCCGACGACCACGCATTTTAACATGATGTTGCCGGTTCTGTTTGCCATGACGATAATGAAACACTTGAAATCACCATCTTCAGCTGCTAGAGATATATCCCTCGTTATTAAAGCTCCCTTCAGGCGTCACCTCCACCAGCAGCAGCACCGCGCTCGGGCAGCAAAAACAGCTGAAATGCCATTTCCTCCACCCCGCTTCCCAAATTTGGCATTGACTTTTTCCCTCTCAACACTGGCACACGCCGAGCGCGTGCCGCTTATGATGAGATGAAAGCAAGCGACAAACTTCGCGTTGTCAAGACATCAACCTTAAAACCGCGTGCTCATCACCATACGCCCTCACCGCTGTCCCACTTTCCCTACTTTCCAACCCCAGTATCACCTCCTCTGACTCTTGAGCCCAACACGGATTGACTTGCGACATAGGCGGGGTAATAACTCTGAATCAAGGGATCAAGTATAAAGATTGGTTATCGTTGTTTTGTGTATGAATCAACCAACCAACCACTGAGCGAATACCAGCTAGTATCTTGTGGATCTGAGGGAGTCAGACAAAGACTAAAAGAGCGTGAACAGAAAGCACATCAGAACATGCTTTCTTACTTTTTTTTTTTAAATAACATAACATTTATATAACATATAATGCATTTGCAGTAATAAAGTGTTTTTAGAAATTCACTTTTTAATAGTAATTTTCAGAAAGTAGGCCCACTCACTATCATCCTCTTTCTTCAAATGTCTGTGATATTTATTATACAAAACCATTTAAGGCTTAAATTACTACGTTTTAGATTAAACATGATATAAACAGTTTTTATTAACCACTGTAATATCATTACAGTTGTTTTTGCTGCATTATGTTACAACAATGGATTCATATGACAGCTATTCTTTTATGAAACCAGGACTACTTGACCATAATTTGCCCGGTACACCGGTTTTAATTAGCTAGCAAACAGTATTCTTCTTTATAAGTTCATAATTTGTTGGTACCACAAGTAAGAGTCATATTTTTCGTTTCTGCACTTTCTAGATGATCCCTAACACCTGATCGCAGTCCAATCAGCTGGAAGCGGGCAGGCTGGTCAAGGATGCGCTGCTGTATCACTTTTGACAGCTACTGCAGGAGTCACGTGACCAAACAATTACCTCATACCTTGTGAGCGCGTGTGTGCGTCTGTGCTCTGTGTATATGGATTCGTGTGGGCGCGCACCAATAAAACGGTGTGGTGCAGGCGCGCCCATTCGCTTTGACATCACTGTGTCTGTGCAGATTTTCTGGTCAGATTACTTTGTTACATTTATATTTTTTGTGTTGAAATGTATTGAGGATCATAAATAAAGAAACACAGGCTACCAGAAAAAAACACTACTTATATTTACTACTATTTATTTAGAAATAAATAAATAAGATTTTTGCAAATGCTCTCTGGTAATAAAAGAATTGCACACCAAAAAATACAAATTAGTTCATAATTTACTCTCGAGCAAGCCATTAGATGTAGGCTATATGAATTTGTTCTTTCAGACAAATATGGTCAGATGTATATATACATGTATATATATATATATATATATATATATATATATATATATATCCAGTGGGTCAAATTTTTCACTCTTTGTTATATTGCGGCCATTTTCTAAAATCATTTAACACACAGCACCCCATATTGACAGAAAAATACAGAATTGTTGACATTTTTGCAGATTTATTAAAAAAGAAAAACTGA
>JAUMHE010000061.1:9598112-9626123 GCA_032359235.1 Enteromius mattozi
CAAGCTGCAACAGTCCCGTTCTGTGTAACAGAAAAACTCGGTTTAGCGGAACCTTTACTGTTAATTAACCGTGACGAGTTAAATCGTGGTTAATAGTGAAACCGGTTAATCGCTGCATCCCTAATCTGTAAACAAGATATTCATTTCACAGTGTAGACATCTTCAGTGATTATAATGGTTTAATGGTTTATAATGAGTTTTTTTTTTTTGTATATGCTTGTTGTATATAAATTATTCCTAGTGGGTGTTTTGAAAACGTGATACAAAATGGTTATTTCCAGACAAAGCATTTTGAACTGGGATGTAGCAATTCACAGTGAACCAGATGAAGGTCACAATACTATTAGGGATAGGAGTTTATATTAATGTATCTCTGGCGGGAACTGACAGTCTTCAGAAAAATTTAGATGCTATTTTTTTTTCATCTTTTCATCTTGAAGAATGCATATTAAAGTTGATAAGCAGTGCTGCTTTTTTTACATCTATAGTCAAGGAAACATTGTATTGTCTCTTCCATAAGTGCCACCTGCTGGCACAGAGTGAATTTACATCTCATTCAGCTTGTCTGCTGTTTCTGTTTCATGTAGATATTTATGTGTAGTTTCACAAAACAAAAGTAAGACAATCCTGTTTTTGTTTTTTGGATTTCAAAATCCAATATACAATCTAATTTAGATTAAAAAAAAAAAACATGTTGTGGGTATGCTGTATCTTTATTTGGATCACGATTAAAATGAGGTGGTTGCCTCTTAATTTTAAGTGAAAAGAGCACAGACAAAGCAAATCATGAGTTGAGTGAATTGTTACATCCCTAATTATGAAATCATGTATTTACATGTTGCACTCTCCATAACACTGTGCCTCGTTTACAAAACTACATCTTCAGACATGATCCAGGATGCTATTAAAATTAAACTGTCCACTTGTTCTTTGTGCTGGGATTCATGTGATGTCTGTACAAAGATGTGAATGAGCTGTTTAAAGCAAACACATAAACTATGAATGTGAACTCAAATCTTTGTTATATCCAGTATAGACAAAATAGCGGCAGTGATTGTAATTTGATATATTTATTTGACACAACCTCATTCAGCATGATCAAGTGTAGAGCCGTTAAGTGACTGAACGCAAGTGGCCGTTGCTGTTGTGAGGATGACTATTCGTCCATGTCTTTCTCTAGAGGTAGTGTTTGTGCAAATGTTTGTGCCCCCATGACATCATATGGCGCTATGTTTAAATAAATGCTTTGTTTATAATGAAGACGTTTTAAGCTATGAAACTTTTAATAACAGTATTTTGATGATACAAAAACCTCTTATAAGCCAAAAATCATGACCCCATGACTAGTTTAGTCTGTGTAGCCTACAAGTGCGGTTTAATCTGCACTGTAGTCACTAGTCGGATTCCTATTGGTAGCTCTTCAGCCAATGTAGTATGTTGAATGCTTTCGTCAGCTTAGCAAAACAATGCACAGGAAGAACACCGAACTGTTGTTACCTGCTGGTGTGGAAAGTATTTTATTTTTATTTTTATTTTTATTTTGGGTCATCACCCGCAGATGCACAATGCACATGCTAGTTGACTGTAATCTTTGTGGTCTGTTCAAGCTCAGCTTTTTGGCTTGTATGCAGGCGGCATGATGCTACAACAGTCTGCTTTCTACACCACTAGCTCTTTGATGTTGGTTTGATGTGTCAAAGTCTTTACACCAGACCAGGTTTCAGAAGTTAAAATGAGACTCGTAAAGGCATCTTTATGTTTGGGGGCTGGGAGGTGATTGATTTTGTGGTTGAGCTGTAAAGTCCGTTTGCTCTGGAAATAGTAGTCTCGTGGGGTTGGCTGGCTTAGTTGCAGTGTCTCAGTTTTACTTTGAGTGTAGATCGTGAGCACTGGTGCATCACCAGGAAAACTGCACATTTACAGTATCGGCTCGTTCACCAGTCAACTGTGAAATTGCTCTACTGTCAGTCAGTGACCCCAATATGACTGCAAGTCTGTGACCCTGCTCCTCTCTAACAAACCTACAAAAATGAACAGTCAACAGCTCCCATTATCTATAATGAGAGGCCAGTGACAGTCTGTGAGGAAAGCATTTTTCAGTCCAGCTTTTAGAAGATAGGAAACTTTTCCGTCTATATGGACAAGATGGATAAGTACTAACTTTTTAAATGATGGCTATATGGTAAGGAAGGAGAATTGATCTGAACCTACGCATTCTGACCTTCTTATTTAGCATACTTTTTTCATCCAAAAGCGACTGATAGTTCAGCATTTACACAATGTAGGATTAAGTGCCTTGCTCTTCATTCGAATGACAGGCTGGTGGGCTGATGATGATAATACCTGTCATCATCATCGTTCGTCATGATCTTGCTAAGCAGGCTGTCTTCCATCATTACCTAACGCCAGGTTTGATTTACGTGTTAATTCCCATGGTTGCCACGGGAACAAGTTGCCTGGGTTGTCTTGACAGAATTGTCGATGGTAGATTTTACCCTCTGGTTTGACACAGCCAGCTCTGATGAAAGAAATTTTCTCTTTAGGAGAGCCTGATGACAGAGACCAGTCCAAACTGGAGATGAAGATGTGGGACCCAGAGTGTCCGCTGACCAACAAACAGATTGACCAGTTTCTTGTGGTTGCCCGGTATGTTTTTGATGCTTTCAAGATTTAATCTACGCCATTTAAAAAAAACAAACAAACATGCATTTTAGTATCCTTTTAAAACTGTGATTTTTAACTGTTATGCTTCAGGGAGCAGATTATACATTGGACAGAATTCTACATAAATGCAAGTGTCAAACACTGAAATTTGATTAATATTTATTAGGGCTGCACGAATAATCGAAAAAAATTACTGTCTCGATTTTCTTTTCTAAATGGCGGTGATTCACTTCCATGTATTTCTCTGCATTTAGATCATGCTGCATTCAAACGTTATTGGCCATATGCACACAACAACAAAACACTTAAATCTCAATCACTTTTCTCCTCTCTCTCTTTGGCCATGTTACACTATCACTCAAGTGACGTAGGCCAGGGAATACGTCACTTTCTGCGTTCCGTTCTGTCTTGCGCACAGCGTGCTCGACACGTGCAGTACCTACTTGACTTGAGTTGTCTCAACATTCACCTGTTGTACGTGGACTGTCCGTCTCAAAGAATTGCCTGTGCGGTCGCAGAGCCGAAGTATACTTTGGCCTTAACACCACTAATCTCTACAATCATCTCAAGCGTCACCACAAAAATAGGAGCCGTTCCTCCCTGAAACCTAGGTTAGGTTAGTGTTCTTGGCCAAGAACCTTTTTAAGGTTCTGTGCCAATTGGAGCAAAAAGCACAGGTTCTGGTTAGTTATTTTTATGTATTATTGTTAACATTCTCTTATGTTCAACAACTTGTGTTAAAAGCTTTTACATTTTACTTTAAGGGGTCTAAAATAAAGAAAAGAGATGATTTTTGTTACCCCAGAACTTCGTTATACTGAATGTACTGTTTTTTTGTTTTTTTTTTGTACTTTAGTGGTTGAAAAAATGAGAATCATGTAATAGTGATCTGAACTCCCATGGAGAAATGTGATTCACATTTTAACAAGAATCGTGCAGCCCTAATATTGATTTTGTTGTTTTCTTAAACTCTCTACAGTTTGTTTGGTTTCTGAAAATTTTTTGATTTTCAGTGGTTTCATGCCTTTGCCTGCCAATAAGTCTCTGCACAAAACATTGTGATCCAAATATTGATTCTTTATAGTAAAAAGAACATTATATTTGAAATGTACCCAATTTAATTGACTTGAGAGCTTGTGAATTGGAATCAAATCAAAAAGTCTGTATCAATACCTAGCGGTTACAGCTAAATTTGCACCCAACAATTGCATGTTTTTTTCCCTCCTGCTCTCCATGACCCCATCAGAACAGACCTGTGATCTGTTTTTGGGTTGTGACCTGCCAGTTGAGAACCACTGCTGTAGAAGACACTGGAAACTGTGTCAACGAGGAAACTGATGGCATAATTAAAATTGCATGATGAATCTGGTGATCTGTGTGCAGAGCGGTTGGTACTTTTGCTCGAGCGTTGGACTGCAGCAGCTCCGTCAGACAGCCCAGCTTACACATGAGCGCCGCAGCAGCCTCACGAGACATCACACTGGTACCCATCCCATCAGCACCATCTGTCTCGCTCCTTACATACTCTGGAGATATTTAAAAAAAATCCTGATTAATTCTTTGCCTATTTATCTGTCTCGCTCTCTAAAGTTCCATGCCATGGACACCCTGCACCGGCACGGCTATGACCTCTCCAGTGCTTTGAGTGTACTCGTTCCTCAAGGAGGGCCTGTGCTGTGCCGGGATGAGATGGAGGAGTGGAGCTCATCAGAGGCAAACCTGTTTGAGGATGCACTGGAGAAGTACGGCAAAGACTTCAATGATATCCGGCAAGACTTTGTGAGTATGCACAGAAAGCAGGGGCGGGGGAATAATTGATTTGATGCAGTCTGATACTTTTAAACAATAGTGTTAGAATCATTTGAAAAAGTTTGGAGCCGGTAAGATGTTTTTCTTGTGCTTACCAAGGCTGCATTTATTTGAATAAAGCTACAGTTTATATTGTGAAATATTATCATAATTTAAAATGCATTTTAAAATGTATTCCTGTGTAAGGGTGGCCAAAACTGAATCTTCAGCAGCCGTTACCGCAGTCTTCATCAATGTTGGAAACATTTGTGCTGCTTAGTATTTTTTTTCTTTAAAGAATTGAAAGTTCAAAAGAATAGCATTTCTTAGAAATAGACTTTTTTTTTTGTAACAATAAAATAAAAAATACTTTTTAATTTTTATTTATTTATTATTTACTCAATATATAATTTCAATGCACTACAACTGTAAAAATACTCTCATTGGCGACAGGACATTTTGTGGTTGATACATGTAGGTGACACATTTTAGAATTTTTTTGTGCAATATTTAAACACAATTTTTTCACAATTTAAGCTACTTTCTTACTAAAGATTTGCTAAAAGATCGAGGTGAAAGGAAAAGATTAATAGTTTAAACTGGATTTTTATATGTGGTGCTGTTGGAAAAAACCCAGAAATGATACAGTTTAGAGGAGCAAAGCAAAGAACTACACTTCAAATGAAAGGTTGGAAGAGTAGCAGCAGAGATGAGGTGATGTGAGGCTGAGCGATGGGAAGATTGGACCAGCTGAGAGGGTTTGATTTGGAGCGTGTTGTTTCTTGACCTAACTTGAGCACATTTGATCTGTTCATTCAGAGACAAGGGTACTTATTTGTATGGGGGCTGGAGTGAGAGCTTTGGTGTTAGGGTGTGAACACAAGGAAAAGCTGTTTTTCTATTGCTCTGAGAAATGGGATTTCTTTACTCTGGGGCTTTACTTCTCAAAATGGAATGAAAAATAACTGCACTTCTACTGAGCCACTTTGTAGCACACACTTGTTCAAGAACACCTAATAGTCCCATAGAGATCGACTTGGTGGGGTGGTTTAAATAGTGCACTGGTTTCCTCTTACACTTTGTTTCCCTTTCTGTCTTAAAGCAGTCATCGATAGTGATTGATTTGTGCTGTGATTAATAGATAGAAGAGGAGGATTCAAAGCGTTTAAAACATTATCGACCATTGCAGGGTTCGAATATCTAATTCAGCTTGTCTGGCTGATTCTGCATTCATTCTGTACAGGTGTTTTTAAGGATTAACAAAGTATTGAAATGTCAAGCGGTCTAGGTGTTGTATAGTTAATACAATAAAATTGTGGAAATGATAGGTTACAATTTTAACACCTTGTCAAATGTCCAAAGTTGCCAGATTTATAGAAAGAGGAAAATTACTACAGATTAAGACAATGTAGAAGGGCTATATTTCTCTTTCTGATTAAACAGTATTTCTTTCATTGGTTAATACAACTCTTTATTTTTATTTTTATTTTTAACACAAGCATAAAAGTTAAGAAGATTGATTCATAGAGAAGAACTGTAATCTAGTGATTTTTCTATCTTCAGTTTCTTCGTCTGGTTCAGAAACCAAAAGAAAGGCAGTAAAAATACATAGCAGCACCTCAGGATGTTAATCTAAATGTTCTTCATAACACCAGCTGTCAGCCCAGAACACCTCTGTGTTCATTTTTATACTCTGCTCACCCTCGCATAGAAGCGGGCCAAAAGTGGGGGCTCGGCCAGCTTTATATTAAGATTTCTTTAAAATCTTTGCACCCGTTTCATGCACGTTCCCTTGTGCTCAGCAGGTGCTCATGAATATTCATGCACGTCTGCATGCGATTCTAGACATATCACGCTCAGAGTATATATCCCATAGATTCCAACCACTTAAAGAATTAAGACAAAAGCTCCATCTTCAGTATGATCCCTCCTTATGGTTTTTGACATCTTAAATAACCTGTGTTTTATTTCAGCTTCCTTGGAAGTCGCTGACCAGCATCATTGAGTATTATTACATGTGGAAAACCACAGACAGATATGTTCAGCAGGTGAGCAGCATTTTTAGTTTAAAGCTGTACTCTGATAAATTATCTTTCATTTATCTGGAAATCTCTTTTCTCTGTTTGCTCTGACAGTCTTTGATCTGGCTTTAAGCTTAATATTATTTTTTTTGTACAGAAACGAGTGAAGGCAGCTGAAGCAGAGAGCAAACTGAAGCAAGTCTACATCCCTACATAGTGAGTTTTAGCAATACCAGCTCTACTCCATGATTTCAATGGTCCTTTATATTAGGATCAGTCTCAACTTCATCTCCAGTGGCTGCTTGTGATCAGATTTCGATTTTGCATGTTTATAAACCTCTTGTAAAAGATTATAGTGTGAAATCTAATTTGCTTTTTGCCTCACAGCAACAAGCCCAATCCCAACCAGATCTCCGTCAGTAATGGCAAAATGGCTACTGTGAATGGTGCAGCAGGCACAGGCAGTTTCCACACAGCCGGAGGCGGCCGCGCATGTGAGAGCTGTTTTGGTGAGTAAAGACCCTCTTCGCCTAATTACAGTCAACACAGCAATCCAATCAATTCACTGCTTCTCCTGGAGGGCATGTCACACCTCCAGTAATCAATGGGGCTGGATACTGCATTTTCACCCTTTTATCTTTCAATCAGATCAATCAAAGCTGCCGCATCACAATCTATGTGATCATCTATGATTAGTCTGGATCAATTTGCTTTTTAGTAATGAACTCACAGAGAGGAGCGTAAATTGAATTTCATCCCTCTTGACACCTGATCCTTTCATTGTGTTGTTTTCCATTTTGCATAGCATATGTAATTAAATAAACAATAAAAATTAACCATATTAAACACCAATTTATTAAAAGTTTAACAAAAAAAAATGTTATTAAACCCCTATGAAATGCTTTATGTTTCTGCTAATAAATTCTGGTAATTTTTCCCATTAAATATTCTTTTTAAAATAATGTTTTAATAATATTATTATTAGTATTAGTACTTTCATTACATTGAATAATAGCTCTGTCGCAGTTTCTTCAAGTTAAACCATACTTTTATTTTGACAGGTTGATGTGAAGACTTTTGGTTTCTATTTTTAAATAAGATGATAGTTTTCAAAAGAATTGGTAAAATACTCATGAAGTGACAGAGAAGTTCTGGAGATGTTTATGTACTCCTATATTCACACAGACACACAGAACATGCAGGATTAATATTTAAATGCTGTTTTTGTGGCCTAATATTTCACAGACATTAGTCAATATCGCATTTTGATTCAAGTACACTGACCTACATTTGACGTATCCATCCAAAATATGGCAAATTCTGTAATGTTCCATGTTATACAGTAAATTCCATTTTTAATTTTTACAATGTCAACCTCGTTTTTGCCAAAATCATAGGGCCCAAATTGTGTTGTGGAACATTGCTTTGTTTCCTTTTAGTTTTTAGTTTGCAATCACGTTTTCATGAAGGATGAGTGTTCTTTTAGACGAACATAGGTATACAGAATTAATTGAATTTTAATGAGATTTTCCTGAACAAGAATGACACAGTAGTCATAATTACATCTAGCAGTACATATTCATATATTCATATTAGTGGGTTATTAATTTTTCTTCTCTGTTTACAGCTGTACAGTCTGCTCAGTGGTACTCGTGGGGTCCTCCTAACATGCAGTGTCGCCTTTGTGTGTCCTGTTGGATGTACTGGAAGAAGTATGGTGGCCTGAAGATGCCAAGCAGAGCTGAGGGAGAAGAGGAAAAGACACCTCCAAGCCCAGCACCCAATGTAAGTACTGTTCTGACAGCGTAAATCTGCGTTGAGCTGCCGGATTAGCTAATATATAGAATTACAGTGAAAAAATGTCAATATCACTTGAGTTTTTTTTTTTAAATAATTAAATTTAATTTTAAATTTAATTATTAATAATTAATTAAAATTTCGCATTTATCACAACCAAGCACACCATTTATCATGGTTGCAAATGAACAGAGGTCTGGGAGGCATTAGGAGTCTTCGCAAAACTTTAAGAAAGCCATAATATTCCCTTTAATTTTCTGCATCTTATTTTTTTTTTTTAATTTCCATTGTGTTTCCTGTATCAGTCCCTAACTTCCCTCATTGTCTGTCTCTCCACAGGAGATGCGTTCTCGTGGCCATGGCGCCCGTCAGTCTTCCCACATGGTTCCGATAAGGAACAGCGGCAGCCCCAAATCCTCCATGAAGACTAAGCAGGCATTCCTCCTGCAGGCCACGCGCCTCACCAAGCTGGCGCGTCACATGTGCCGTGATCTCATCAGGCTGCGCCGGGCCGCGCGCCGCCCCTTTGTGCCCATTAACTGTGGTGCCATAAAGGCGGAGTGTAAGAGCTCTTTAAATTCCTAACTTCAGCCTCGCGTGCAAACACACACACACACACACTCATCCACACTGTCCCGCCCGCTTTGTTCCCCGACCACACCTGTCCACATCTCGCTGTCATTCCTCCCCTCCATCTTCTGTCTCGTACTGTTTTTGTTATTATTATAATTATAATTATTGTTATTATATTTTATTTTTGGTTTTTGTATTCTCCCCACCCCATTTCCAATAAAGACTGCCTGTCCTCCATATTTTGCGTTTCAATCATCTTTTCAGTTCAAATTCACTTTCCCCCCCACACTTGTTGACTTGGGTTAAGGGTTTTACGACATTGTTTAAATTGAACATAAGCACATTTTTTTAGCACTTCTCTGAGTTTATTGAAGAGAGTTTTGTATGCACACATCACAAACACAAAGACTTAATGGATGCCCTACTATGCCTGCTTCATCATACATTGTAATTTTACTTGAAATGCGTATCATAATCTGAGCCTTATAGTTATTAAAAGCTCAATGAGAGACTTGAAAGACTTTGCCTAAAGAAAGCTATATTTTGCACACTGATGTACTAAAATAACTAGGGGTACTGTTAATGTCACGTTTTTTTGTTTTTTTTTTGCTGTTACTTAAAGTCTCTCCGTATTTGCTCTTTGGAAGCATAAGCTATTTTGTTTTTGGATCTTTTTCGCTAAACACTTTTATAGTGTTTTAATGCAATTGGCGCTATAAGAGTTGGATTTGCAGGATTTTAGTAAGTAAAGTCAAAAACTTATGCATATTTTACTTGTAAATATTGTACATTTGTGAATAGCCACTCTTAGACTTGCTTAAAAAAAAAAGCCTTTATGGCTATTAAAGTTAAGAGTGAATGTCACTAGGTTGTGGTGTTTGGATGCTCTCAGTACAGCTGGTTTAGGCTGAAGGATCTCTTTGTTTTGCACAGAACAAACATCCCTGTCGTTCTGGGATCTTTTTTTAAATATTTAGAGTATTTTCAGAAGATTATACCAACAGCTGCTTTATCAAATTTAAACATAGTACAGTTAGTACCAGGATATACACACATTCAACATGTTTTAACTTTTTGCATTTTTACATTTTCTTCATTTACCCATGTGCGATATGATCAAATTAATTATTATAACTTGTTACATCAACAGAAAAAAGAGAAATTTATAATGATGTGTGCCAAGATTTATAGTTGAAATGCTGTCCCTGTCAGGAAAACTTATGGAAAAGTGTACCTCCTGAGTGTGGATTATTGGTTAGTGTATGTGCGTTAATGCCTCAGCTTTAATTTTTGTCGCTTTCACTGAACTGCCTCTGAATACAGTTTTATCAATAATTATACACAAGAGAAAATGAATGTCTCTAAGGAGATGAATATGTCTTATTTTATTGTAACAGCTATACAAAAAAAAAAAAAAAATTCATTTTAAATAGCTAATTGAATTGCTATTACCTTTGCCATCAATCAGTTATTCGGTGGCTAACATTGACAGGCTGTTCAGAGGCATGCATGTATGCAATGAGATGATTAACAAGCGACTCTTCTGTTATGCTTTTCAGTACTGCAAGAATGATGGACTATCTGTCTATTTTTTTATGATCTGATTAATTAGATGTTCAGTTAGTTGGAAAGAGTTATTTACAAAACATTGAGTCATGCAGTTGGAAAAATTCCCTAATGTATTAGTTCTACTGATATTTAAAACTGAAGTTTGTTCTCCTAAAGAGTTTGCACACCAGTCTGCAATTTGTCTAAAGGCCAATTTAAAATGCTGAGGAAGTTGGTCAATGGCGGCAATTGATCAAGAGGACTTTGTGTCTTGGGAAGTGTTACGTTGGCACAGAAAAGAGAAATGGCCCTAGACCAGAACTTTTAAAGAGATGGTTTTGCGACGTAGGCAATAATTTTGGGGTTCTTAAATGGTTACTGATTCATTATTTGTCATAAAGTGCAGTTAATTAATGATACACAGAGTTAGGATGAAAAGTAAAGAGGCGTACTTTGCCATAATTTTTCAAGTACACCACAAACTAAAAACCCACAAGTATGCAACTCACTTTTAAACAAGCCTAAAGATGAGGTTTGTGGTAGCCAGGCTTTGCTCTAAAGGCAGCTGTTTCCTCTTGACAGTCACTTGTAAATAGGTCACTTTTACAGGGAGGGCTCATATCAACATGGAAAGAGAGCCAATCACCTGTTCTGCGTCTGTCCAATCAGAAGTTTTTCCACTCAGTTTTGCATTGCCCCCCCTCCATCTCCCATCATTCGAAACCTCCATTCTATGCTTCCATCCCACCTCTGTCTCCACCCCAAACACGTCTGTATGTATCCCCCATAAAAAGTTGTTCTGACATCTGTGTCCTGAAGCACGAGGGACCCGGGGTGGGGGCAGCATGCTCTTTGGTTTGTCTCTCTCTTTTATTTTTCTTTGTGTGAATGTCTTGTGGGCAACCAAAACACCAATAAAACCATGGCTGAAACCATCCTATCTGAGTCCTTGTAGTTTCATGTGTCTCGTGTACCTGTCCATCACTCTGTTGCACGCACACCGACAGGCCGAGCAGAGCGGCAATCATGTGAAATCTCCGACAGCATGAGCTCCATCGGCTCCTGCTTTGCCTTCATGACTTGTTTACATGCACACACTCATAAGAAGCCGCTGTGAATGCAACATCGCATTTGTTTTCCTCTTTCCAACCTCATTCAACATGCTGGCTAACTAGGTTATGTTTAACATCTTGCCTGCCCATCAGAGATTGTGCATGAAAATCATGGAATAATCGGGTTTAGAGCGTCGAAATGTGACACACAGATGACACTATGAATCACAGGAGTTTAATAAAACACATTTGCAACCATGAGGATTCAAAGGTGAAGACAACAGTTTGTTACACACATAAAAGTCAGAGATCCGCTACTTCAGCACTTCCCCGAAGGCACAGGTTCATTCAATTTAAAGAATGGATTTTGTGTCGCTAGATAATGCATCACCTAGTTCAGAGATGTTTTTTTACCTCTACATTCGATATATTGTTGAAAAGGTAATGAATTTAAGTTACATCGGTACATCTTCAAGACAGCTTCTCTCCAGGTTTGCCAAGTCAACAAGAAGAACAGCCTGAAGAGAATGGCTTTAAACAACTTCCGACTCCTCTGGAGTTTTAATGAAACCAACCAAAGAAAGTTGGAGTGATTTTAATGGGTTCACTGTGGTCAGATCAATGTTCTGGAGTTCACTGGGAAGAAATATGTTCACTAGGGCCTAAAGAACGAATCGAGCAGCAAATGAGATTTGATTCTGCTAGCTGCTCCCATGAAAATCGTTGTCCGGTCAGAAAGATTAGTCACCGCAGGGTTGGTGTATCGTCTCCACATCCATCAAGCCGACCTGTTCGTGTTGGTGTCTAAGTGTGAATGTCTCTTTCTCGCTCTTTGACTTGCTTCTATCTCCGTTTGTCTGTTCTGTACTGCCGGTCGATGAATAGATATGATCCGGGTGTCAGAGGGCATGACAGGGCGACCTATGAAGCCCAAATCTTCCCCGAGGAGCACCCTGACCAGCGTCTTGCAGTATCTCGGTGAGCCACACGACGTTAGAAATGTTTCCTTTCAGCTGTAACTAACAGATGACAGTGAATATTCTGCCATTTCAGAGACTCGTCCAGCAACACATGTTCAACGGCCTCATCGCACCCCTGGCCTACAGGTGCAGCCTCCACGGCGCCTGCTTTCCTCTCTTCCCAGCCATGGCCCACATGGCATGTTGGGAAAACGGAGCTACCATCACCACAGCAGGGTTGAATCTGCTGAGAGGAGAGCCAGTGCTCCAGGACAAGGTGGGTTTACACAAAAATGCATACCACTCTTAAAAATAAATGTTCCAGAAGGAGGGGAGGGGAGGGGGGGGGGCATCAAAAAACATGGGTCTCTATTGCAAATAAAGGTTTTTTGTAGCAATATCACATTTTTGCTTCCTCAAAGAACCTTTCAGTGAACAGTACTTAAAAGAAGCATTATTTTTCTCAGTGTGAAAAACATTATAATAATCTAAAGAACATTTTGATTCCATGGATGTCAAAAGGTTCTTCGTAGAACCATCAATGCCAATAAAGAACATTTACTTTTAAAAGTTTAAACACTATAAAAATAAATGCTACCTGACATCTTTTACTTAGTGTAAAGAATATTTTAAAGAACCTCTAAACATCAAAAGATTCCTTTTTTCCAGTAAAGAACCTTATGTATTGAAAAGATTCCATGGGATGTTAAAGGAATAGTTCACTCAAAAATCTAAATGATGTCATTAATTACTCTCCCTCATGCCGTTCCAAACCAGTAAGACCTCCATTCATCTTCAAAACACAAATTAAGATATTAAGATGAATTCTCCCATAGACAGCAATGTAATTAACACAGTCGTCCAGAAATGTAGCAAGGACATCTGTAAAATAATCCATATGGCATCAGGTCGTTATTTCTGTTTTCTTTGTGTACAAAAAGTATACCAGTAGCTTCCTAAAATTACAGTTGACCCCCTGATGTCACATGGATTATTTTACCTATCTCCTTGCTATGTTTCTGGACCTTGATCGTGTTGTCTATGGGAGAGTCAGAGAGCTGTCAGAATTCATCAGAAATATTTTCATTTGTGTTCAGAAGATGAACAACAGAATGAAACAACATGAGGGTGAGTAGTTAATAACAGAATTTTAATTTTTGGGTATACTACCCCTTTAAAAGTTCTTTATGGAATCATAGATGCCCATAAAGAACCTTTTATTTTTAGGAGTATAGATGTCAAAGAAGGATGTGGCATGGTAATATATGCTATTTCATACTGTGCACTTCTTTTTTTGTCATAGAAAATCCAGCCCATATTGTGGCACCCATTCTGGTAAGTAACAATGACTTGATTCACTGGTATCACTGATTTAGACCAAAGCAGGAAGGTCTCATATATTATCAGTGTGGTTTCATCAGACTGGAAGACAATAACGTACTAGCATTTGTGTTGCTGAGAGAGCGAGATTCCATCTTATAACATATTCAAATGCAGATACTGTTGATGCTGTGAATTGGTTCATGTGACAGCTTCAATCTCCAGCCTCTGAGGTTTCCCACAGATTATTGCGGCCGGGTGAAATGGAAATGAGAAGTGAGAGACAGCAAAACAAACACAAAGGCATTCGCTGTTCATCCATGAGATGAATAATGTAAATGTAGCGGATGGACCTTTACCTCATTTTTGGCCTGTCACTTCTAAAACTGAAGAAGATTAAAAGTTCCTTTATTGTTTCAGTTGTTTATCTCTATGGATATTATTTGCATCTTGTGGGACCAAACAAATTTATAGGTCCCAGGTTGAGTTTCAACCTAGGAAAACAATAGAAGAAAATTGCTTTGTTAATAAGGCTTTTTTTGTGCATCTTGTGATTTAAAATTCATTACAAGTAACTAAGTTAGTGAGAAACACCAACAAGGTTATAATAATAATGAGCCATGGGTAAATTATTCTGTTTATTACATGACTACAATGCAAGCACATAAAAAATGTATTAAAAAATTATTATAATTACCTTTAATTATGTAGATTATTTTATCTTTTTCTAAGAAAAATAATCAATTTCATAGTAAAAACAAATCAGCAACACAATAATTTTATGTGATGTTTTTTTTTTCTTTTGCTAAATCATTTTTTATTTATTGCTTTTGGGACTCTTGAGCTTCTAGGCATCTACCAAATGTTTTATGCTAACTATAAAAATCAATATCGAAGTCCTCTGAGGGCATATAGTCAGTAACCTTTTTGCAAGAGGGAAATATTTCAAGAAGCCCATCTCCTTCCCTATTTCAGCAGCATAATGGAAGCAGCACCGGTGCCTCCAACACTCGTGGCAGTGGCCTGATGCTCCGCAAGAGACGACCTAACTGGATCGATGCTCCCGATGACAGCTTCTTCCTGGTTTCCCGAGAGACGAGGTGTGCAAACCAACCTCGCTGTCCATTTTGGCAGTATTTCCCATGGCATCGCACTCCTCTAGAACCTAAACTTGTCGTGCCTTGTTCACAAAGGGACACTGAAATCCACTTTGGTGTGCTCTCATTTGGTTAGCTTGTACATAGAGCCTAGAGAGAAATTTAATAGAAAACAGCAGGGCAGACACACTCCATGTCAAAAAACAGCCCTTACCTTGTTCTTCCATGATTGGCACCTGCAGAGATTATCCCTTGAGATGGCATGACACATCTGATTAAGTTTCCATCATTTTGATTCAACCTTCACCTAAGAGTGACTGATCTTGGTGACAGGATTGGCACATGTGTAATTACTGCATTGGTCATACCCAGTGACAGTAGCGGGTAAGAGGGTCTAAGACAGAGTTGTCAGTGTAGGAAATGGGTGAGTCAATCTCAGATGTCAGGGAAAAGTTTTCAATAACAAAGATCCTATAATTAACAATACCCATGATCCCATTAATCTGTGGTGGCATGGAGAGACAACTGAAAAAAAAAAATAATAATTTTGATGCAGATTGAGGTTAGGTTTAATCCAGAGAGATGAGACTCCACAGGTAACTTAATGCTTCACAAACACACATATACTACCAGTCAAAAGTTTGAACACAACTTTTTATGAGATGTTTAGGATTCTGATAATCTTAAAACCTGTTAGGCTTAAATGCTTAAAAATAGCTTTGTAAATAAATTGTCATTTTTATAAATACTGAAAGAATTTTTTACATGTATATACAATATAGGATTTATATGTTTTGCTAACTAATTTTATTTATTTTTTTGTAATTTTATTATTGTATTTTATTTATTTACTTTTTTTAAATTTTCTTTTCTTTTTTGCTTTTTTAAATTTTGCTGCGTTTCATTTTGTTTCGAGTTTAGTTTAGTTTACAAGATAATCAAAACCGAGTAGTTGTGTCCAAACTTTTGATTGCCAGTGTACTTGTCTCACTACATTTGTGAATGTGTTTTTTTATTTCCTTATAACAATGTAGAGTCATATCAACATTTCTCAGTATAACTGTTCGGCAGTTGTTATTTAGACTGGAGATGGTCTCCACAGCCATCCTCCATCATTTTGCAGTAATACGATGAAAAGATTAACTTACATTATTTGCTGTTAATTCTCAGTCAACTGAAATGAAATATGAAAGGATTAAGAGCTGCAGACATTAATAGCTTAGTTTTTACCAACTCTGCATGAATCGAACACATCCACAATGCTAATGACATCCCTGTTTGCACTGAGTTTAAATTACATACTGGATGTGAAATGTTTCTGAAGTTCTAGTTAGATTTAAATTAAACAAACGGAGATGTTATTTTGAGCAGGGGGAATTGGACACATGATTTGCCCTGTTGTTTCATGACTACTTTTTGACTACTTTTTAGTGACTGTTTGCTTGTCTCGTTTTGTTGCTGCAGCTGTTAGACACCTGAACATGGTAAGATCGCACGCACCGTACACAAAACCTAAACCACATTACCTGTGGAGTCTTGCAAAATGTATGAAATGTATGACCAAAAGAGACACTCAATTAACCTATACACTCAATGCGAACTGCCTTTCTGGTGACTTTTGACACCTCAACCTGCAAAATGTGTTTTTATGCTTAACGTAGATCAGACAGACAGAAGTCAGATAGTCATAATAGTTCACCCACAGCAGCAAGGGCTTTGGTTTTTAATATCTTTGGCATTGAGAAGTAGATGTGAGCTGGAGCTTGAAGAAAAATGCCTCTCCATTACAGCCACATCCGTATGAGCCATGACTTGCACAGCTCCCTATGGCCTCCAGCGCTGGAGCGGATGCTAGGCTAAATTTAGCGCCCCTGCTTTGAAAGATTAGCCTTTAACTAGGCAAGAGACCCAGAGACAAATGGGATCTGGTCTGGGACTCGGCCTGGTTCTCTAACAGGTTTACACCAGACTGTCACGACTCTCTCTTGCTAAAATTCTCCGATGTTTGAGTTGATGTTAAAATAGATAGTAAATGTTTCTCATTATATAATATTTGTAGTGCTAAAGGTTTGCTGCCGCTTTGCAGGAGAACTAATCAAATCCATTAGTGCAAAAGCATGCAGCCTAATCATAGTTCTATTACGGCTCTGTGCTGGTAATGAATGAATATGTGTATTTGTGTTAACGTAGTGTGATTTATAAAGTAAACACACATGCTATAAATGCAAGCGCACGTACACAGCACATTCTAGAATATCATCATGCATTTGTTGTTTGAGACCCAGTTAACGGTTCTTTCATTACGGCCATTCTAATCTAAGGGCTGTCCCCTGTGGATGCCTGTCGGCCTCATTCATTTTGCATGAACGTTAGACCCAGGCGATTCATTCATTTCTTTCTTTGCTATATGGACCTGATCATGAATGGAACATTATTTATGTGACTAAGCCATGCTGATTTATGCTACTTCGCTTAATAATTGCAAGCTCTTATATCTGCAACGTGCTGAGGTTAATGCAGGAAAACCCAATCTGTGCAGTGTCTTGATGTTTTATAAAATAGTATGCAAGCTCATATTTGCAAAGCTTGCAAAATATGACAAAGCATGTTAGTTTTTCTTGTGTATTTCCTGTCAGTGTTTTAGTAATATCCTGTTGCACACAAATTATTGCACAAAACAGAGGATTCAATGACACTTGCATTCTAATTTATTGCAAAGACTTGGTAGAGTCAAATATATAGTTGCTGTAATTAATATTTTAAGTTCAGAAATTTGCCTTGGTAACATTGAGTTTTTAAAATAAGTCTCTTATGCTCACTAAGGCTACATTTGATAAAAAATACAGTATTATTGTTAACTATTAAATACAATTTTAATATAAAAAGTCTATAAAATATCATTTCTTATTATTATCAATGTTGAACTGCTTAATTTATTGTGGAAATAGAAAGTTCAAAAGAACAGCATTTTTTTTTTGGAACATTTTTAATGTCTTGATCAATTTAATGCATACCTTAAAAAGGACCTATTATGTATTGTTAAACGTTATATGTTGTGTTTTATCTTCCTGTTCCCTCAGGAAGGCCCGACGGCTGCTCTCCCGTTCACAGTTAAGAAGAGCGTGCAGACAACCATGTGAGCAGATCAGCCTGCGCAGGGTCCCCCAGGGGCCAGCGCAGGTACCTGTCCTGGCACCCCCTCACCCCAGTTTACGGATGCGAGGCCCAATCGTCATCCACGACTGACCCTCGCCCGCATTGTTCCCTCAGCCTGTTCTGTCACTTTCTCATTTGCTGCCTAACTCTGCACTGCACAGGCCACAAGCCACTAAAACACTTCTTATTCCTCTTTAGTCTACTTCTTCTAAAACTTTCGCTTCCTATTCAGGACAAAATGCTCACAGTAATAAAGCATTTAGCTAATAAACCCCAATAAAGTGATACTTGTATATTCAGATCCTTCTTGGACAGCGGCCTGAAGCTCTTGTTTCAATATCTTTCTAAGTACTGAATGCTCATTACGTTTCAATACAAACACTTTTACCTTGCAGCAACTTGTAACATTAGCTCTAAGCACTTGTTTGATGAGAATCTATGGCTGTGGGAACTAAACTTACAGGGTTCCACGAGTGGCCATGCCACAAATGTGTATCATGTACAGATCAATGCTGACCACTCAACAGACTCTTTTGAGAAGTGTTAATGTACTCTTTGTAAATTCAGTTAGCTCTGCATTGAATGGTTTCCTTTATTTCTCTGTATCTTCTGTGCGTATCATGACAAGTACAAGTCTGTGAGCTGTTTTTATATCGTATTAAAGCGAGGACTGGGTTTTATGTTGAGTTGCTGGCTATTAGGTGGTCTTAACTGAGAGCATGTTCAATAGATTCTTTTAACTGGAGATGTTGTAATGATTTGTGGAAGTCAAAGCAGTCTTTGCAACTCTTAAATATTCAATTCAGGACACTATGGTTCTGTTCCCCTGGACATTAAAGACTCTTTCAGATGCCAGTAATACCCTTTGGATGTTTTTACGGGAGAAAATCATTGGCTTTTAACTTCAAAGGGCAATGTGACAGCATGTGAGTGTGAAACAATAAGCTTTTTTGTTTTCTATGCCTCATACATTTCTGTTGTATTTCATTGTGTGTCACACATTTACTGAAAAATGCTAAATAAAAAAGCGCAGTACAGATTGTACGTCTGTGTAATAATACAAAAAATGCATGTTACAGGCAGAAAACATGACAACAAACTATAGAAAGATGTACAGTATCGTATAGAATATATTATGCAAAGGAATTTATTTTCACACACTCAAGTTGTTCCAAACCTGTATGTGGACTGTTGTAGAACCCAAAAAAGACATTAAGAAAACATTATCTTAAGTGTAAGAAAGAACTTCATACAGGTATGGAACAACATGTGAAAGTAAGTAATAAATGAATTTTCATTTTTAAGTGAACTGTACCTTTAAGACACATTTTAACTTCTCCCAGTGCACAGTTTTTCAGGTTGATTAACGCTTTCTGTTCGTTTTCGCACTCATCTTGAACTTTGTCAGCCCTAATGAGTTGGTTTTGCCCTTTAGGGTGTCACGAAACCAAGCGTTAATGTGGCAGTAGATGATTGGATCCAGTGCACTGTTCATGTAGGTTAAAGCTAAAGAAGTATGAAAACACACCTTGAGGAGTTCCGAACAGGAAAACACTTGAAGGAAGATGCCAAAAGTGGCTGTAGGCAAGAAACACAAAACAAATATGATTATGAGAAACAAAAGCAGTCTTGCTGCCCGCTTCACCCTGCGGTGTGCCCCCTTAGACTGGTGTCCGTGGACGTGAAAGTAAACCCGCACAAAACAGAAGACCACCAGTGTAAATGATAACAGGACCTCTATCAGCTGGACCGAATGATATATCCTCATTTGAACCGACGGCCATGTCCATGAGAGAAAACTGTGGCATGTGAGCTTTGAAGAGTTTTTCTGTGATGTGAGAACCAGGTCCAGAGCGGTTGGAAGGCGAAGGAGCAGAACAACCATCCAAACCATGCTAACCAACATTAAAGCTTGTCTCACACTCATTCGACAAATGCGATGGTGTGGGTGAAGGATCCTGAAGAAGCGGTCCACGGCTAAAATTGACATGAAAGCCATGCTTGCTGAGTAGTTTACTGATATGATATATAGAATGAGGCGGCAAAAGGATTCTCCAAATATCCAGTCTTCACCACGAAAGAGATAATCTATGCGGAAAGGCAGTCCAGTGAGGAGTAGGAGGTCAGATATCACCAGGCAAAATAGATACACATTACAGGCTTTCCATGGAGACTTGAAGAACAAAATCCACAGAGCAAACACATTTCCAGGCAACCCGAAGATGAACTCCAAAATGAGAACAGGCTTTAAAATTGAGGTAACAAGGGTCTGAGGTTCTGTGCAGGAAGTGATGTTACTCATGATGAAAAGTAACCTAAAAGTAAATTAATATATGTAAATACAAAAGTTCTGCTCAGCTAGTAGTGAACTGTGGTGGAATAAACCCCATAAATTATTTTTAATTAATAATCGTAATCTTTGGCAAAATAACGAAGAAAATATAATCAACATAGACTAAATGTCTTTTTAGACTTACCAAATGATCAAAGCAGGAGTTGTTGTCGTTATCGTTAGAGAGAAAGATTTCGTAAGTTGCAGTGAGCTGCTGGGAAACGAGACCATTGAGGGCGGAGTAAAGGAAGATCAAATGATCTTTAAGTTTGATATCTGATATTATTTAGATCGCAAATCTGTAACGTTAATCATATCCCACCTTCAACTGTATGTGGTGAAAAAACATTTGAAGGAAAATTCGAGATGAATTCTTGAAATGTGATGTCACTTCAGGGCAGTGATGTACTCTAAAAGTATTGGGAAATGTTTGCATACCATACTGGGATACAACTGGGAAAAGAATATGTGCTATTTTAGTTCAAAATATAAAAATTCACAATAAATGTCAAGCAGGATATTTGCTTCTAAAAACGGCAACATATTAGATTTTTTGGAGGGGGCAGTTGAAAAAAATGAAGTGACAAAAAACACGTATTACTCAGAAATACGTAACCGCTGTACGTGACGCACTTGAGCTCTGTTATTGCGCTTTGGCGCCGAAGCTCCAGTGGCGCAATCGGTTAGCGCGCGGTACTTATACAGCAGTACAAAGCAGAGCAATGCCGAGGTTGTGAGTTCGAGCCTCACCTGGAGCAGAGTTTTGCCCGATTAAAATATAGGGATGCCTCTGCAAAATCACATAAGGGTGGTGTTTGGTAGACGGTCTCAAGTAAGTACGCGTTGGAAATAGATACAGGACTTCATAACTCACACTGCTGCGTAAGGCGAGTACACTGTTGTTGAGCAGTAAATGTGTGGACAAACAGAGGAAGTGCGTTGTGAACAACACGGTTGGATAGTAACAATGCTTAGCGTCTGCGTCTATGGCGGCCAGGAGCCTGTAGGGGGCAGCATTGCATTAGGTTCAGCAAAGCAACACAATCTTGAGACATTCGCCACGTGTTAAAACCTCGGGAACGTTATTTACTCTGAGGTGTGTGATTTGAGGAAATAATACATTCAGAAATGTGATTTATTTTATTTGTTATTTTTCTTTTTCGTCTCTTTTTCGCTGGTTAACTGCATGTTTTCTCTACAGTGAAGATTTTCATGCGTTTGAAACTGTTAAAAACACTCTTTGTCAGTGTCATCCATGATTATTCAATTTTACATTGATGTCTTAAAAGTCACTTTCCTCACACGGTTTAGAGGTCTGAGTTATAGCCTATTAGTCATCCAGAAACAACTCATCACAGCAATGATTTCATATGTTTAGTAAATTTATGTTCTTGGTGCACATTTACGTGTAAACATCACATTTACATATAAACAGCACTGCCTTGTCAAATCTTTTGGTCTGATCAGATTTCATCTAAGCTCAAGCACTGCCAGAAGTGTCATGTCAAAATCCCACAAAACAACCACGTTTGATTCTTGATTGGGAAATAGACCTAGAGCAGAATTCTGAATAAATTCATCCATGTGTTTTTATGATTACAGTCTCTTTAAATCTATCTGTCTAATTTTGTTGTAAACACACAACAAACATGTTTATGTATTTATTATGTCAAATTGTTTCCGTTTCGCAGAATATCAAACGACTGAATACTGTTTGTTCCACAGCTAATCATATTTAAAGATGCTCATACTTATTAAATTAATAAATGTAGGCCTATCTATCTATCTATCTATCTATCTATGTATCTAGCAGCAAACTACCTACATAAAGCAACATAAAGTGACATAAACTATTATATTTATTCATATTCGTAAACATATTTAATATACAAAACACAATGTATATTTATTTTCGAAATGACTGACTTTGTGCATGAGTTTAAAATGTATATCACTTATAAAAGCCCTGAACTCAATAGGGAAGATTAAGAAAATCTCCCTCCTCTGCCTTTATGTGCAAAATGAATGACCATCTTTAACTTCTAAAGTTTTATTTTATTGACTTGTCACGGCTCATGGATTACCATTAAAATGCAATCAGCATGAGTGCTTGTGTATGAGTGTGAACCTGTGCTTGTAAAATGTGTGTTTGAGTGAACACATTGAGTAATCAGTGGTTAAAGAAAGGAGAACTTTGTGGGAACCAAATTTAAAAAATAGGTTTAGGCACATTTTTGGGAAAGAAGGAGAGAAAGAAAGTAGATAGAGGAAGCAAGATAATAGAGAGAAGAACACACGCACACACAATGAAGGAGGCTGAGTGGATTGTCTGGATCAGATTTCTGTGGTAATGGTTGGGTGGGTCAGTGGTTAAACTGCTCTCACAAACACATTCCAGAGCTGAGGCAGAGCACATCTGGTGTGCAAGTGCAGACAAGCAGAGCCAAGAGCTTCCTCACAGTACCTCTCTCCTATTTCTCTCTCTCTCCCTCCTGGGCTCCCTTTCCACATCTTTCTTTTTTCTTGAATTCTTTAACACCATGGTTAACCCTCATGGTCTGTTTGAGGTCTCAAAGACCCCCAGGGCCATTTTAATAGGTAAAAAAAACCTAGCTACTTAACATAAAGTATCAGGTTGATGGTCTCTAATATTATTAGGGTTGACTGACACAGAATTAATAACTTGCTCTAAATGGCCTCCATTAAAAATGCTGCATTCAAGCACGAGCACGATCAATATCACAAGAACTAGTGCCAGGTTGAAAAGTGTTTTCACTTTGCAGTAAAACCAAACATCTTTTTAAAACAAAATAATAAAAACGAAGCAATTTATTATTGTAAAAATTATTATTGTTATACATTTTTAATTTAAAAAGTTTGTTAAAGCAACTGTATTTTGTTTTGTGTATTTTTTTTTTGACATTGGAGCCCCCTACAGTTAAGTGAGTATATTCATCATAAATGTATCACTGTTGTAATTGCGTGAATTGTTGTACATGTGCAATTGTTGCTATTGTAAACCAATCCACTCTTTTTGCGCAATTTTGCACCTGCTCACCAAACCTAAGGAAGTGAAAACTGCATTCTATAATCAAACTTCAACCGTACATTTTCAGAACTTATAACAACATTCACAACAGAAAACCTGTGCTATGTGAACAGAACCAGATTGGATACCGTGTGTTTCAAGTGTAGTTTCAGTACCTTACAGAAATGCAGTTTTGAGCTGTGTGTAATCTGACAATTACAGAGCCAGTCACTGTTCTCCATCAGAGCTGCTCCCATCAGTTTTGTGATCAATACGCAACTCAGGTGTCCGCTTTTTGTCCAAGTATAAAAGCTGCTGTCGGTTGATATAATGAAGTTTTCACAGATGAACTTACGGTTCGATTAGCCCTAGAACAGACATTTTTGTGGGAAGCACTGCGCTCTTATAAATAAAGGTGCTTCACGATGCCAGAAGAACCTTTTTGTCTAAATGGTTCCATAAAAAACCTTTCTCTTTATCAAAAGGTTCTTTGTGGTGAAAGAAGGTTCTTCAGATTATAAAAAGGTAAGAAAGAGATGGTTCTTTTTCTTTAAAGAACCTTTGAATGAATGGTTCTTTGTGGAACCAAAATGGTTCTTCTATGGCATGAGGAACCTTTCAAGCACCTTAGTGTGGAATGAAACAGTACACATTTGCCTTGTTCAGTGTACCATCAGAATTATTTTGAAGCAGATATTTCAAGGTAAAAACATAGTTACTTTAAATGTTTAAAAAAATAATACAAAGTTGTTATTTTAAATTTAAAGTAATAATAATAACACAAGCTGCTTGGAGCTATGTTCTGGTTGCCCATCTGTGATTCATGAAAACATAAATTTTCACTTGGGATTTAGTGCTAGTTAACCAGTTTAGTACATCTGTTACTCATATGTGTCCTTCAGCAGTTTGTCTATAAAATACGAACCATTTACACAATGGATAACATCAGCTTTAGCTCCTTTACACAAACACACATGTAACTTTACCATCATGCCCTGTGAACAGGCTGCTGGAGTTCTTCTCTGGGGAAATTATGGCTTAGATCAGGGAATTGATGTTTGGGCCTGAATGTCCATTACCAGCCATACTTCAGTTTAAAACATTGCTTTGAACTACTCATTTGAGCACTAACGTATAGTGCAGTTACCAATCAATCTTACTCATCTCAGTCCATGAGGCAGCCCTCTGCACATTTAACTGATCTTTCGATATGACTTATGTCAAAAGGTTTTTGTCAGGTACAGCACTTTCATTTGGCCAAAGGAGATCATAAGTACATTCTGCACTTACTTGTTTACACTATGTTGTGTTTTCACTCGGTAAGGAGAACCTTGGAACATTTCGGTTCTGTTTTTTCTCACTTTGGCGGAGTCTCTAACAGCTGCTTGTGTGATTTGCACATACAGCATTCTGTTCCTCCCCCTTCTCCACCGAGACATCATTTGGTGCTTCTTTATATTCCTCTTCACGCTTTCCTAAAGTGTCATAGATGCAAAAATTGAGTTCAATTTCAAATGAAATCTCTAATAGGGGGCATCTGGTTTTCATTTTAGGTATGACTCAGAGATAAATTGGAGAACTATGCAGTGAAATTCCTGATTAAAACCCTGGCAGCATTTTCAATTCTCTCAGAGTCATGAATCTTGGAAACCCCCACCCCAAAATTTTCACTTTTAACCCTCAAAGTTGAGTGTTTCAACCACAGATTCATATTGTCTTTCAAAAATGAAGAATTCTTGGCATGACATGACTTGCATTGTATTAGTTTTGTATCAAGATTTTTGGGAAGCTCATAATGTTTCGACACTGTCTGTTAAAACCACCTTGTGAAAAAGAATGTTAGAAGTAATTTAATATTTATACAAAGTAGTGAAAACCGACACGCCAAGCTGCCCGGATTAATCTTGGAGATGTACCTAATGCTGCTTTCTGCATGATGGAACTGACATGTTATCATAATCTCTCTCTTCTCATCAGGTTTTTTTTTTTTCCCAGTGACTGAACCTCATTCCCTTTCGCCCTTATTTGAGCCAAGATAACCTGCGTCAAACATATCACTGAGGAATGCTTCACAGTGGCCTTTTAATCACAAAAGCTGCACATTTTTGTTTTCCTGGAGGCGCATGACTGAAAGTAATAGAACTTCTAATCGAATGGAAGCTTTGGACATCTATCTCTTAAAAAATCAAGACTTTTGCTTCCTATATGCTTAGTCGAGACAAAATCTTTACGGAGCTGAGAGCACCTGGGAAGAATCTCCAGTACTATTCATTGTTCCCCTGACATAACCGTTATCATAATCATTATGCCATGTCTCCTTCAGTGTCTGACAGGCTTCTGCATGCATTGTAGAGATGAAATAATATATGCCTGTGAGGTTTCCAGGCAGTAATTCTTGCTGTCCTTGTCAATTCCTGTGGATGTTATGTGTGTAAACAAGGATGATGTTCCTGGAGAATGTGGTTTCTGTGGCCAGTGAATAAGGGTCTTCACAAGCAGTCCCTGAGCTGTGATGATTCCAGAGAAGGACATGCCGTTCCTGTCCCTCTAAATGCTTCAGAATAAGAAGCCACCAAGCTGTGGCTCCAGCAAACCATATGTTCTGCCTTTTTCACCCTTCAGGCTGCAGTTATGACTAATTTTAGATCCGCTGAGTAACAGACAGAGAGGTCAAATGTCCATGGTTCATATTTTGAGCTCTGAATAAATGTTGGCCATATGAGAAACCACAGCTGCCCAAATCTCCCTCTCTCTCACTACGCTGCCATCTCTTCTCCAAGCACAAGGAATATGAATGGACCATTTTGTAGGTCACACATTTCATACAGTGCACGCCAAAGGTAAATGAGGCTATATAAATTCATGTTAACACAATTAGCAACAACAAACAGCTTAATATGTATCCGATTCTTCCATTTGAAAAGGGAAACTATGATCTCGGCCCGGATGCTCAGTTGTGCCCAACTGTGCATATCTTGGATGAACAAAGATTCCCATGGTTGTGGTTTATTTTTATAGGAAGTGGAATTATTTCCACAGAAAATGGAGCTGTAAAGCAGACCACTTGGACAATGCAGGGACAGGATATTCTTTTCTGTCATTTCCTGTCATTGGGATGTTTTTCATTTGCTGGCATGCATTGTGTCAGATGAGTCTGGTGCCAATTTGACAGTAAGACACAGTGGGGGATGGTGAATATGAATTTTTTTTTATCTCTATCCTCTATGAGGTGTTTAGAATCACCATTTTCTTGTCCATTAATATTGACTAACTATTATAATACTATTATTTTGATTATGCATTGATGATTATCAAGACTACTAAAATAATTGCTAAAATAATTGCATGTTGTGAAAAAGTATTGATAATAATTATTATTGTAATGATTTTTTTATATATAAAACCATTTGAACTTTAACCAAGTCAATATTAAGGCCTATGCTTATTTTGAAAAAAAAAAAAAAGACAGCATTTTCTGGTTTCAGACAGAGCCCATGTATTTCTTGTATGGGATCTATATCCTCAAAGACGTGATCTGTACTGTCAAAACCCCTTCAGTGAATCGTGCCATAGACTTTATTTAAAGAACATCAAACAACTACATTGAAAGTGTTTTGAAACATGGACTGACTTATGGTAATGCGTTGGTGCAAACCTTTGTACATTGCATTACATGTCAATCCTAAAAACCACGAACATGTCTTGGGATCAACAGGCTTTTAAGATGAACTCATTTGAGGTTTTTTTGTACCATCATCTGGTTCAGCTTGTAACGCAGCCTGCCTCCTTCCCACCTCCCCCGGTCCCATATGATACTCCCTGTGCTCTTAGGTCTACTAATGACATCACAGCAGACATCTCGGTAGACGTCAAACATTTTTTACCACAAGCAGGCTCAGATGGCACAACTAATGGTCTCCATATGAAACATGTATAATAAAAAAACTTACTGGGGGAAGGTAAAAGGAAAAGGGCTTTGCTGAGAAAAACCAAACCATGTGAACCTGTGTGACATGTAACATATTTTTCCAATGTAATCCAAGGACTGATGTGTAGCATTTCAGATTTTTTTCAAAATTTGGTATTTGTTTAATGTACAAATTTTAAATGAAACCTTAAAAGCTGTTGGTTTCCAAGAATTTCTAATCCGCAATATCAAACTGTGTTGTGGTTGAATCACTTGGCCCTTTTACACATGCTGTTTTTTTATTTATTTACTTTTTAACTTTTTATGACATTTTCCTGTTTAAAAGGCATGTGTAAAAAGATTTTAAAAATGCATTAAATGTTATGCATTGACGTTAAGTTGTAAATTGCAGTACTTACTGAAAATTAATGATATAGGTCGCCTTTTCGCAGCAACTCGCTGAGACAGATTTACGAAATACGAATGTACGAAAGAGCCAATGAGATTGTCTTTGTCTCCTTGTATGGTCTTGAGCGCGCTCATGAAGCGGTATTCTTTTTGTAAACAAACAGATATTCTCGCAGGCACTGCAAATTCCAATTTGTGGACATTTTGTTAGAGTAACGAGTAGGGATGTAACGGTATTGTAAATACCGTCGTACCGCAATATCAAATTTTTTCGATAATACCGTGGTCTTCTGAGAAAAGTTTGCTCAGGCGAATGGAGCGGACGGGAGGTAGCGGGAACTACAATTCCCATCAGCCCAAG
>JAUMHE010000061.1:9626871-9640815 GCA_032359235.1 Enteromius mattozi
GCACTTTTTTTGAGCCTCTTAATTAGTTTTGTTTTTTATGTAAATGATTCAATAAATACCGTACCGTGCCATTCATATCGAGGTATTACCGAACTGTGAAATTTTGATACCGTTACATCCCTAGTAACGAGTTAAATTTACACATTTTGTCCACGAAATGGTATCACATTAATTAAGAACACGTGAAATGTAGTGCATTAGGCCTACTCATGTTGATTAGTTGTCTTTTCGAGTTTGTGACTTACAATTTGCCTTCCATCATTCCATATCCAAGTCCACAGATGAAAAATGAAGGTTCCCTCATCCCTATAAAACTCTTTTTTATATTTTTTTTTTTACAATATTTGTTTTTCAGCTCAATTCTTCCCTGGTTTCTCATTTCTGCCTAGATCTTTCCAGAGCTCTCTCTTCTTTGTTTCCCCCCACTTTTCTTTTCCCATTTCCCCCATCCTGTGTAGTCATTCATAGGCCAATTTGTTGGTTTGATTCATGTGTTTGGTTAAATAAATAACATAATCATTGCTTTAGAAACCAGTGAACTCTATCTTGTTGGAACGTAATTTTATAAGGCAATTTATTTTAATTATAATTTTTTTTTTATTGAAATAAGTTCTCACAGAACATGTAGTTCTGGCATAGTTGTCCAATACAAATTTTCCGTAGGCTACAACACATCTTAACAAATACATAATTATACACCATACATAAGGTCCGCTGTTTCAGGGGCATCAGGACATAAAATTATTGCCGTTGATAGTCAAAAGTCGCATACATACAGTGTTTTCAATAATTTAGTTGTTCAAATGTCATGTACCCATTAGCTAAATGCGTGTGGGTGTTTGCTTGCATATTATCATTTATGTTTGATAACACAAGCCCGAGGCCTGGATGCCATGTACCTTATTAATCATCAGCAGCATTCATAGACAGCAGATGCTGGCAAAAAAAATGATTGTAAAATATTGATATCATATTCCTTTCTTGGCTTTAGCAAATACATGTTACTCACAGCAAAACAGTTCCCATAAGTTTATCAATCTATACCTAAAAAAAAGTGCATTCTCCACAGATTTTCAATATTTTTTTTATACACCCTATCAGTACATCTCTTTTTATTATTTATCTGTTTGTTACAATTTTTCTTTTGCTTTAAGCCAGATGCCACCTATTTCTTTTCTCACAATATTGATGGTGTTATTTTAATGTAAAGAAACAAAATCAGTACTCTTACTATAGAATTTGCTTTGTGTGTGTTCACACAAACTGATCGGACAGCATTTATGATATGATTAAGTTAGATTATATATTTTGTGATTTACCCCATGCCAAAACAATGCTGGGTGCTGGGCTCAGTTCACTTGTTGTATGTGTATACTCATAAAAAGGTGTTTTTTTTTTTTTTACCAACTAATAATTCAAAAAGAAGCTTATAATGAGTCCAAACAGGAATGACATGCTGACCCCTCCACAGACGTCTATACCAGTTTGCATCCTAACAACAAAAATGAGTGTGATTGTGGCAAAAGACTGACCTTCTTCACTAAAAAATTAAATCACTTGTCTCTCCAGTTTCTTAACTTTAGAGGGCTTGAGGAGGTTGAATGTAGGAAAAAATGGAAGTAGGAAGGAAGAGATGTAGATGAGGTTTAGCGTGTACAGCTGGAAAGCTCTACAGCAGAAGCCAAATGAGTTAATTGTATACTGCTCTTGGCTATCTGGTACATTGTAATCACTGCACTGGGAACTCCTCGTGCTTCTGCAACAGAACATTTGTTTCCTCTGGTACAAATATGAGATCTGTTGAGGCGGCTGTGGCATGTGTGTAGCTGGGTTGACCCTACACTGAAATATATTCCTTCATCAGTACTATTTTTAGTTAGCGGTAGTCATCTAATGTACTGACGCACATATCACTGCATATGGTTGGATCCCATCTGTAAAACGGAAAAAGTTCCATATCAGTCAACACTTTTTTTAAAATGAATTTTATTGCCAGATCCTGGAGGAGCTGAGATGTTTGAGAGTGCTGTTAAATGCAGATGTAGTCTATCTTTCAACAGATACAGATACAGATACTTTTGATGATCTTTTTATAAATGTAATATCACCTGATTGTGTGCACACACATGCACATAAGTATCTGTCTACAGTATACATCTGCCTTGATCACGTCTCATAAGCGCAACACAGGCCTAGTTTCAAAAATAGCTGCAGTCTAATAAAGGCAGATGAACTGGTGGGTCAGGGAGGTGAGGCGAGGTGAAGAGAGGAGCGCGGGGTGGGCTAAACAGGGGGCTCACTGGCTCAAGTAAACATGAGCTTGCTTAAAGATTTGTTTTCTTAGAATTACTCGAGAGAAGCGATATGATTCGATTTCCAGCTGATCCCTGGGTGGTTCATCAAGTTCAAGGTCTCGTTTATAGGCTGTTTACTCTAGAGATGCATTCAGACGATGTAGGGGTTAGTTGATGTTTAGGCCCAGATGACATATAAAGACTATTTAGCATCTTAAATATTCTGAAATGTAGAGTACTACACTCTTATACATTGCTAAATACATTAGTTAGCTAAAATATAAAAAAAAACTATCAAGGAGAAGATAGCAGATGTGTAGTTGAATTTTAGTTGCATGCCAAATTACGCAGTTAGCACTCTGTTTTCTGTACACTACACATCAATGTTTTTTTGTTTTTTTTATGTGAACACACCTTTTTACAAAAAAATGATGTATAATAGTGTGTTAGTATGAGAAATGGGAATGACAGACTTTTCTGAAGTATATGCTCAGATTTCATGGAAGCCTGATAATGCGTTTTAGCATGTCATTTTTTTTGTTTGATACTTCCTGTACTTGTTTTTACTTGAAACATATTTTTCATATCAACGATGGTATTTAACAGTCCACTAATGTGTACAAGTTAAGGGTCAGTAAAATTTGTTTTTGAAAGAAATACTTTTATTCAGCAAGGATACATTAAATTGACTATTTTTAATGTTACATTAATTACAATTTTTTTTCTCCAATAAATAGGCTACTTTTCTTTTAAATTTTGTATTAATCAAAAATGCTTAAATAAATGTATCACACTTTTCACAAAACTAGATAACATTGAGAAATATTTTGGAGCACCAAATCAGCATAGTGATTTCTGACGGATTTCTGAATGATTTCTAAAGGATCATGTGACACAAATAATGGCAAAAAATTACACTGCATTTTAAATAGAAAACCGTTAAAATATTTCACAACATTACTGTTTTGATGGTAGTTTTATCAAATAAATGCATCCTAGGTAAGCATAAGAGAAGAGACTTCTCTCAAAAATGTTTAAAAATCCAACCCTAAACATTTAAATGGTAGGTGTGTAAGTATGTACTGTATATAAGTCAGAATCTCAGAATGAGAACATTTGATTCATGACAGATCGCGAGAGATACATAGTTGCTCTGTGAGCCGATCTCACTGGCTAGCTGCTGGACAGCAGATAAATATTTGAAGAGAAATGAAAGAAGGTGGTCTAAGCCAAGTCCAGGGTAAAGTAAGATTTCCAAATATTTAAGGAGTTCTACAGTGAAAACACTCCTCTCACTTCAAATAAAATGCCTGGAGAGCTTGCTCTAATAAAAGCTCAGGAGGACTATTTATTTTTGAACAGAGGGGTTGGGATTAATGAGAAATAGGGCAATGAATGTGATTATGTGTTATTCATTAACCCACAATAACTGAGCTCAGGTATCTGCCCGCAGTAAGATAGCAACCTTCACTAATATCAGCACAGCACCTGCATCCACTAGGGGGTGGTCTCATGTCACAGGACTTACAGGCAAAGAAAACAGAAGTTGTTTTTTCAGCAAGTTGTGCCATATGGCATGCAGATTATTTTTTGATGTGAAGGTGTTTTTTTAAACCCTACTGCATGCACAAGACTTTTTTTTTGCTTTGTCCCTTTAGAGAAATCTGTCCAGTCTGTGCATCAGTGTGAGGGCCTGGCTGTGATGGCTGTCTGCTGCTGCGTGCTGGTGGGGTGAAGTATATCTGTCTCTCCAACTGAACATAATAAAGCAACCAAAGGCCCTTCAGAGCCTCACGCTCTGTGTCCACTGCCCACAGGGGTCTTCTAATCGTCCCAGTAATCACTATAAACTCAACAAAGCAGACGTCCTGCTGTGGAACGTTCCGGAGTTGTGTGTTATCTGAGAGCGTGGTGCTGGACGGCCAGCTGACTCTGACAAACACAGCAGCGATCTCCTGCCAATTCAGGGTCAGAGTCTCTCCCAGCACAGGAAAAGCAGTGCAGAAACTTATCCTCAGCTCCTTATGGATATCATAAGGATCAGCTGCTGCATTCCTTTATATATCTGGGATATCATCACTGTGTTATCAAATTTCCTTTTTAAGTGTACTTGACAAAACCATCATAATGAACTTGCTCTGTTGTTACTACTTTTAGTCATATGGCAGACAGTTTTATCCAAAGCAACCTAAATTCTATTTAGCCTATACTTAAATGCATTGTTAGTTGTTTAAACACATCCAACAAATGCATAATTGTAAATGTCATAAGCTGTGTTGTTGTTAATGGTATATTAATATAGGAAAATATGAAAATAGTAAGCTAAATTGAATTAGGATTTGACTTTATCATCATTATTTCCTTCCTATTTTAGCAAATCTAGCTGTGTAATTGTTTGGTGTCTTTTGTCCTAAAGTTACATACATAGATTAATCATGATAAATTGAACAATTAGGTCTGTATAACATATCACCCAGCTTCTTAAAGGGGTCATATGATGTTGCTAAAAAAAACATTATTTTGTGTATTTGGTGTAATGCAATGTGTTTATGTAGTTTAAGGTGCAAAAAACACTTTATTTTTCACATACTGTACATTATTATTTCTCTTCTAAGCCCTGCCTTCTGAAACGGGTCGATTTGTACAAAGCTCATCATTCTAAAACAAAGTTAGGTGTGCTCTGATTGGCCAGCTATCCAGTGTATTGTGAATGACCGAATACCTCAAGCATGTAACGGAAATGTTACGGCCCTTACCATAACATGATGCCATGTCCCAGCGCTATGACACAAAAACAATAAAAGCCATTAGAAATGAGGCATTTGTTGCATCCAGTGGAGACATAGTTACCATGTAAACACGACTATGTCTGCATTCATGATCTGAGAAACGACAAACGACAAGCAATACTGTACACTTCTCAAAACTCGCGTTTGAATAGTATGTAGCAGATTTGTTTTATAAGACAACGTAACTTACTTAAAGGTTGTGAGTCAGAAGCACCATACTGTCCTTGCAGACTTTATAGTCTCGGTGCACAGCCAGCATAGGCTGCTCTGCAGGTTTAGGAATCAGTTCTCCGTAAATGCACTGAACACATTGTAATATTTGGGTTAAACTGTTTTGGAACAGTGTTGTGAAAAAAACTTGACCACTGATTTCTAGTTGTATCCTCTTTTGGAATAACAGGTAGTTTTACTTTCACAATGAAACACAGCGTCTCCTGAACATGGCGCTGGCAGCAACACTACAGCAAGAATAATAGTTCTGCCTTCTTTCTTTGCGTAACATTTGGGCGGTGTTTGAAAATAAAACCACTCTGTGATGTAGAAAAGTTGGGGCGTTTGGGATCTTGTCTATCCACTAACAGCTAGTAAAACTTTTTCCAAAGAGAAAGGAAATCTAGAAATCACATCATATGACCCTTTTAAGACCGCATCATTTATAGTGTTATTTACGTAAGTGTGTTTATGCTAAAATCCATACCAACATTCAGATTTATAAAAATGGTCTTTGAAGTGGGAAAAGTGCTTAGCGACATGTTGAGTACAAGAAGGCCTGCAAACTTTACCTTGTGGCAGTTTAGGAGTACTGCATGTATCTGGAAATCTGAACAATTCTTGTCACTCGCTATTTGCAAGTAAAGGATTTGGACGTTGGCTGATGCTCTTTTAAATGGTAATAGCCTTAATTAGGGGGCATTTACAAGGTAGAGATCTGAGACCATTCAGCTGCACACAATTTCAAGATCTTTTGTGATTCACAGATTGGATCTAGAAAAAAGGCATACACATTTTTTATTTGTATGTTCATTTCTCTGAATCACACATATACAAACAAATGATCTTAGATCAAATGTAAGACATTTTCTATGCAGCATTTAATAAATGAGGCCCCAGGAGATCAGATGGAGAACATTAGAAAGGAAAAATGAAAGGAACACAAGTGGTGATTGATTTGATAGAGGTTTCTACCACCACCTCCATAAAACACTAATTGTATGAGCAATTCCAGCCCTGCACTATACTTTTAAAAAGCCACCTACATCTGGAAATGATTGGTACTTCACACATTTCTGGCTTTACAATAAACGCCTTAGACAAAACCACTCACATTATTATAACCTTTGAAATTAACAGATTACTACTTTTATAAAACCAAAAGGTAGAACATTTCTTTTTTTCTACAGCGATTGTACTTACAAGTGTGTTCTTTTGTTCATTTTTGTTAATGCCATTCCAAACCTTTATGACTTTCTTTCTTCTGTGGAAAGTAAAATTAGATATTTAAAGGATTTAGAGAAAATTCCCAAAATAATTTCTTTTGCACCGAAGAAAGAAAGAAAGTCATTAAAGGTTTGGACAAACTTAAGGTTGTTTAAAAGATGACAGAATTAGTGAACTATCTTTTTAACTTATAGCTGTGCTCCGTGGCAAAGCTGCATATGTTGAACCCATCTGTTAAATCTTACAGATGCCACAAGAGCTAAAGAGGAAACTGTTTATTGGCTGTAAAATGCAGGTGATAGAAGCTCAGAGGAGAAGTTGATGTGGGATGTAACAGCACTCTCAAATACCTTAAACCTAATGTAGCATAATGCTGCCTGTATGGCTGCTAGTATGGCTAGTATTCTTTCTCGAATCAAAGCTGACCTCTCCTCATTATCTTTCCTCACTGTGAGAGCACTCAGATAACCTGAGCACAGTTACATTGAAAAAGTTAAAGAGTGTTCTGGGTGATAGCATTGTCTATCAATCACATCCATTTTTACTGAGATTGACTAGGCATGCATGATATATATCTGTTAGGCCTGTCGGTTGATATTTTTGTATTATATTGTAGAATTTATTGTATTGTTGTGTATCATTTTGTATTGTCATATTGTAATGTTGTGGTGCTTAAATTTACTTGTAGCATTTAAAATGATTGGTTTTAGTTAGTGTTCTATTCTTATTGGTCATCAGCCAACAGGGAAATAATTACAGGCTTATATTGGACAACATTTTTATCAGAAATTTAAATTCTTAATCTGAACCCTTGCACTTCAATGAAAAAAAGTTACATATAGGTCCATAGTGGATAAAAATGTCCATGTCAAAAACCAGTCATATAAATTTTAAGTTAGGTCTCATTTAAAAGAAGTCTCATGACTCATTTAAAGCTAGTCTCTTTCAAATATTACAAGAACACACATGCACACACTCACATTTTTTTTAATTTATCCAGTAGGCTCTATAATAAACAGAAGTAGAAAACAGGAATAAAGCAAGTATTTGCTTTATAGACCAAACCTGAAAAAACGGCACCATCTGGTAAAAATTAGTAAAAAATAAATAAATTTTGAAGCCTTGCCAACAGAATGAAAGCTTATTAACAAAAATGGCATCATTTTAGAGTTAAAGGGCACTGCGATTAAAAATAGCAAATAATAAAATAGAATAAATTCAATGTGGACATTTTGTACCTAGTGTAAAATAGATTTGCTGAAGGAAATAAGGGTGTGATATTAAAGTTCCAATAAAAATACACACCTGAGTCAAAATGTATGCAGTTAGCATTAACACAGGCAAAAAATAAAAAAATAAAATTGACAAAATGCCCCAAACCAAAAAGTCACACAAGGGGTAAATTTTACTCTTCAGTCTTAATCATAATAATTATACAAATAACAATGACTAATTTTAAATAAAACACCCTAATGTAAAATGAGCTATTAAAGAACTACAAAAAAATATATATAAATATATATAAATATCACATTATCCCATATCATTGTTTCTGTTTTATTTTGATTCAATGCGCATCCCTCTTGAGTCTTTCTCTCCGTGCTGCTTCCTGAAATCTTATCTCAATGACCACTCCTGGACCCCCCACTGTTCATCTCCTTCAGAAACAGGAAGGTCCCTTCTCGTCGGCTCCAAGCTCTCCTCTTACATCTCTATCTCTGCCGTCTTTCCACAACTTTGTCAAAATATGAATGTCACCTCTTTGCAAGGCTAACATAAAAAGTTCTGGAGTGGGGGAGGGTGTTCATCTGTGTTGATGGTCTTACACCAGTGCTTTGCTATGGCTATTTTCCAGGTCCTTTCCAGCGTTGTGGGATGAGTCCCGGGAGGGGAAGTTACCCGGTTGCCGTCGGCTATGCTAGTGCTGGTTGCTTAGCAGGACTCTAGGTCTGTCCACCTGGAGAGGTCAGGGGGCACTGGGGAAAGGGTCAATGACAGCGCTCTCAGAGCAGTTTCCTGTGTTCTTCAACATCTGCCGCCCACTGGGGTTACATCACTCAGCGTCATCTGCAGCTGTCAACCCCAGCACACCAGCATCCCCAATGTGCCCTGACCCTCTTCCTGCCTGCCCCTTACTGTTCTGTGTGCCTGTGCAACCCCCACTCCCCCCAACCTCAGAGATGAACAGCAGCGAGTCAGATTACCCAGAGTCCCCACTCCTCTGAAGCAGCCCATTCACAGGCCTCTGGATAGCGATAAGAAGATGAATCACAGCACTGTTCTGAGTGCTTTGTGGATGCCGCACCGCTCCATCTAAGAAGCTCTCTTTGTGTGTTGATGCTTCAGCTGTGTGTGTGTATCTGTGTCCATGTGTTTCAGGAGTTTGTATGCCTGTTCACTGGCAGTGTGATTATTTCTTGTGTGTTAGAGGCCAAGAGGAGCAACTCTCAAAATTGTAACAAATGACCTGGGACAGAATGACCTTAGTGGTCTGTACAAGAACATACTGAGCAGGACTCAACAATAAGGATGCCCGCTGGCCATAGGCCAGTTTTGGAGAATTTCAGACCAGTCGATGAGAAAAGTGCTGCATTGACATTGAAAATTGATCTACACAGCCATTTTAAGCCTTGCTAACTTAAACAGTTGGCCCCAGTTTCACAAAGAAGCCTTAAACCTAGTCCCAGACTAAAGTGTACGTCTGAGCTGTTTTCTAAACTACCTTTCTATCTGTTAGCAAACAGCAAATGAGGAGTTTATTGAGGCAAAAATCATAATAATAGTTAGTTAATAATAAGAATTGATAGCCTAAATTGTGACCCAAATTATTTTGTGGAGAGGCCAATTTAAATGTTGTTAGGTATCGGAGCTTCAGCCAAAAAAGTCCTTTTTGAGGCCTACATTGACTGTCAAGGTACAGAAAACAGTAATTTGCATAACTGGTAGCTATATGTTGCCCACAAAACTGAATGCAAAGACTGCAATCGACTCTTATCTTCTGTTGTATCTCAGTTGCACAATATGGTCACAATATGGTCTTCCCTGCTCCAGGTCAGATGACTAATGTAATGTAATAGGGCCACAAGTCACAACACCCAGGGGGTTGACTAGTGCCTCACACAAAACATATCCAAGTGTCCACATATTGCTTGTCATGATGAGGCAGAACACACAACCAACTGTTGGCCACTAGCTGCGGTGAGTTAAATAAAGGTCAGGCTAGGTGCAGGGTCTAGACAGACATTAGGTTTACCCTGTCACTCCATCTTTAACGTGTTTTATGGTCCTTCGTTTGGACCGCAGGCTTGTGCAGCCATAAACTAGCAACCTGCGTGTCACTCTCGAATGTGCACTTGGAAGAGATGGACGGTTTGTGGCCGGATGGGAACTCTATTTACAGATGCTCTGTCAGCCCAAACCATATTCAAAATGTTGGATTTCCCCTCTTGCACTGGATTGCTATGTTTGTAATCAAGTTACTCATCCCAATGGCTGAAGTCCTTGGCATGTAGTCATAACGGTTCCATTCAAGTCATCATTTTCAGTTTGTTGCACTTATAGTTTATTACATCTAAATAGAATGATCATGATGATGTGAACTTTGACTCGATCATGTTAATCTTTTCTATAGGAAATGGAATATTGAAATTTGAAGCCTAGTGTTTGTTCTGAAAGGGTGGTGAATTTGTACCATAATCAACAGGACTCAGCAGGTAATTATGAGTCATTTGTCATGAAGTGGCAGGATGAGCAGAAAGCTTAATTGTAACTTGCAGTAAATCTCTGACTTAGCTGAGATTCCACACCCTGTCACACCTGATTTTGATTCTCATGCGTACGCTAGCTCTGGGTAACCCCACTCACTCATTCTTTGTTTGAATTACATGAAGGGTTAAGCTAATCGTTCAGCCTGATACATATAGGCCAATAATGTCTGTGCTCAAAGCTTAAGTGTGAGAAAACAGCTATTGTAGGCACTCAGTGGGTGTGGTGTGTGAACTCTTTGGAAGTTGTTATCACTCTGAGGTAGGTTATGTTTGATGTTATATTCAGTTGATGTTTAATTAATATCTGCTAACTCTTTATTGTGATGGTCTCCCCACAGACATTCTACTGACTAGAAGTAACTTTGCAAGTACATGTCAACTTATTGTAACACTAACCCTACCAGTCTACTAGTACTCTACCGATACTCCAATGAGAGTTACATGCAATGTTACTTATAGTCAACAAAATGTGTTCAAAATAAAGTGAAACCGAAATCTCAAGTTTTGGATTTTATGATTTTTATGAATCCAAATCTAGACCTTAATTACAGCAGACACAACAAACCTGATGACAGATCAGCATAAAAAGAAAATTTCTCTTTTATGCCCAGGCCCTGTGCCACAGACCTGGCAAAGCCCACACTGGAAAATAGTTTCCATAAGATGGCTCCCATGGGTTTATAAATAAAGCACATACTGAGTGAGTTACTCATAATCTTCTCCATGAAAAATCAATCTGACTTGTTTGGAGAGAAGTTGTGTGGGGGTAATAGAATATTGTAAACCGTGCTAACTTGTACCATGTGTGGCGATCTCTCTCTGACTTTCAGCTTTTGTAAATCGAGAGTTATTTTTGGTCCGAGCTGTAGTGATGAAGGACACATGGACAGCTGCAGTGAGGAACCGTTCTGCTGATGGTTTTCCTAGATATTATGGTTTGGTATCGTTAAAGAAATATTTCAGCAGTGTCTTTGACAGATACTTTTGCATGATTAGATTTGCAATAATGCTGAATGTATAAAAACATGAAAATAGATCACACAGTATTGAGTAAAAATATTGACTTTTCCATTTGATTGCTATCTCACATGGCAAAGAAGAATTGAATGTCTGTATTGCAAAATAATGAAAATGAAATTGTGTATTTTTATTCAGTGCAAGTTAAGTGTAGTCACAATTTATAAACAAATGATTAATAGTTGCCAAATTACTATATAGTTATCATTGTTTCCATACCCAGAGATGGAATATTTTAATTGATAAATGAAATATTTTATATACGAACAGTTTGGTGTGTGTCTCTATGTGAGCTAAATCTGACAAAAGCTCTGTGGAGTTTTATGCCAAAAATACTCAGAATATTCTATAATCTGCAGCAATAGCTGAGAGAGGGTTTGTTTTATACGTGTAAAAGAAAAATAAAGACTCTCAGAAATAAAGGTACAAAAGCTGCCACTGGGGTGGTACCTTTTCAAAAGGTACACTTTTGTACACTTTGATCGAAATTGAAGTCAAACTGAATACAAGTTAGAATCTAATCAAGAGCTTGTGAATCTGAATCAAATCAGGAAATGTGTATGCATGCTCAGCGCTATTTAAAAAAGCATAGGATCAGAATTAATAAGTTGATTGTCAGAGAAATACAGAGAAAGCAGTGTGTGGCTAAATTTATATGTGCTCACAGCTGTATCTTCACATATATGGATGTGGCAAAAGGCAAGGGCTGGATAATATTCTCTCCAGATGTATTCCATCTCAGGAAGATCACCTCTCCCCTGACCCAACTCCCTCCTCTGCCTCTGATGTCGTAGGCCATATAAACGCCCCCTCTCATAAATATTATTTCAAAATGGGATTTAATAACCAGCCCATGACGCATTCTCCCCCTCTTGAGATCCTTCAGTGGACATCAGAAAACACCACAGGGGGAAGAAGCACAGAAAAGCCAGAGCGTGAGCTTCAGAAATATCTTACAAACTACGGGTAAGGTATCAATCATAATAACAAATCTTAATCTTAATAAGTAGTTAGATGCATACTGAAAGATGTGTTTATAGACGATGCTAAATCAGGCCCAATAAATAACCTAAAGGTGCTCAGAGGTCACCCATCTGGATTTCCTACTTCATCATCCCAAAAAAGGTAACGGCCCCCGTCAATGTCGAACCGTCGAATATAAAGAGCTTACTATCTTTTTACCTTTGTCTTTGTTTTCAAGAGTTCATTCTTCACACTGTAATGCATTAAACTGACAGGCTTTAAAAATACAGGCAGACGTCCAAGACCTCTGAAAAGACCCACATATGCAATCCAGGCAGGGGAGGGTTTGACCCAGAGGCTCTCTAATCTCCAGCTGAATCACCCAGAAGAAATATGTTAGAGCGCTGCATGTGTGTGTGTGCACAGGAAAAGACGAGGGCAGGTCAGTGGAAATAAGTTATGTAACCGACTCAAGGGACGCAGAGGAATAGAAGGGTCGTAGGAGGGGCCGACAGTGAAGCGGTAGGAGCATGGGGGGAGGAAAACTAAACACAGAGCTCCTGTGACACCTAAACATGGGTTTATTCTGCTGCATCAACACATTAGGCCTAAACCTAAATCAATGGATTGAATTCATGCTGTTTTTTTCCCCCTCCGGCTATTGTATACTAAAGCTGTTCCATTTACAAAAGAAAAGTCTATTCCGCCACCAGCGTAGCAAAATGAGCACAATGTTCCTGTTTACAAAGAGCTCCTTAGAAAGCAAATTGATTTCTCACACTCTTTATGGTCGTATGCTTTATCCATGTTCTGGGCAGCTAAGTTTGCATGCTAGCGCCGATCTCTTTTTCCTCTTTATTTAAGAAGCAATTCAGACCCGTATTCATCTTTCCGCCAATGTTCCTCGCAGGCTCTCTTTCTTTTAGCGAAAGCAAAAGGCTTTCATAAGAGCTGTGCAGCTGTTTGTCTGCATAAGACTGGACATCAAAAGCGTCTTTGGGAGCTCTTTTCTCTATTAGAGGAGAGAGTGGAGCATGCAGGGGTTTGGGGCTACATTCCACTAGATCATTGTTCCCAGAATGCACCTTTATTTTCAACTTGGGGGACCCAGCGGAAAAGGGGTTTTAATCACTGCAAAGCCTTTTCAGAGAAATATTGTAAGGGCTTGTGTGCACGTGAGAGAGAGAAGAAGAAGAGGAGGGGGAGAATTGGTTTTATTCTTTTTTTCTTCTATTCAGGTACCATAATCGTCATTCTCACAGCAGTAATAATGGGAATAGGTGGTATGTATTGGTGGTTTATATCTTGCATTTGTCATATGCATTATCAAACCAGAGTGAGATAATAAGCAGCTGTCTTTATTAACCAGGAGAATGGGATGACACATCCCTGCATTCAGGGTTTTGAGCACACACACCCAATGTGACACATCTAGAACTCCTTGTCAATTTTAAAGGAGGGTTAACCCAAAAATGAAACTTCTGTTAACATTTGCTCACCATTTTGTCATTCCGAACCTATACAGGATGTTTATTTAATTTAATTTTTTATATATCTAGATATTTTGAAGAACTGCTTTTATTCATTTAATGTACACTTGAATATACAGTGGGTACGGAAAGTATTCAGACCCCCTTAAATTTTTCACTCTTTGTTATATTGCAGCCATTTGCTAAA
>JAUMHE010000061.1:9696850-9720150 GCA_032359235.1 Enteromius mattozi
AATAACACCCCCCCCCCCCCCCCTGTAGTTTGGAAAGAAAATGACATGTACTACAGAACCCCTAAAGGAAATAAATACAAGATAGGAAATATGCATTTTAATACTCTCTCTTGCATTTTTTTATATATATAGGGTAATTATACAGTATTGTGGGCATCAGGGAGCCACTGTTATTCTTGTTATTGAAACTGCTTTTGAACGCACGATCACTGTTTGGTTTCACTTTCACTTTAGAGATTTACAATCGCATATCGCAGTTAGGATTACTTGCCACACAAGATTTTAAGATTAGATGTTTGTCAGTGGTGCTCAGGATATGCAAATCATTTCCTATCATCCTCAGTCATCTCTCCTTACTCTGTGGTAAGGGCTTCTGTAATTTGGAGATGTTTGCGTCATTGAATTGTTAAAGCCAGAACTTGCTCAAGCCAAATGTGTACAGGTTAACAGTTGTGAAAAAAAAAATTGAAGGCTACACAATTTTGTTACACCAGTAAAAAAGATGCGTGCTCAATATATTTCTATGAGAGGTCAGCCTCAATGAATAACCTCTTTCAAAGTGGCCTATATTGGAAAGCGGATATAAATAAATCCTAAATATAAGGTGGGATTAATCCATAGCACTTCCAGACCGGATTAATGCATTAGTTTCCATTCATAACATTTTACAGTGAACTACATTTCAATTGAAAATTATTTCTTTAAGATGTACCAGATATACTTGTTTAATCTTGCCTCTTTGTGGTGAGGGGATAAAGCTAAACTCTGCTGTCCAGTTTCAATCCTCCCTTTTTCAGGTCCACATCAAGCAACCTTTCCAAACCCCAGTCATTTCCTGCCGTTGTGCCTGTTTATTAGCGTTTGATCTGATACGTTTGTGCGTTTACTGCACCTGGTCTTGTGCGCTTGTTTTGAAGCTCAAGCATTAACAAAGCTTCCTCTCAAGTGTATCTGCCATGCTAATGGCAGGGTTTGATCAAAGCGAGTGCTGCATGATGGATCAGCCCATTTGCTCCTCACAGAGATCATCCCAGCCTCAAGGCCTCGGAAAGAAGTGGATCTGACAAGGCTGTCTGAACGTGAATGTTAGGAAGAAGCCCCGCATGAATGACAGCCATAAGGATGCAGCACTTCACCCCTGCCAACATTCAGAAGCAAGTAACCCAATCTGAGCTTGAAGAGATATAAATAGAGCCGTGCTCAGAGGGGGAGGACTGGCCAAGCCGACAGCCTGGCCAGCCGAGCCATGACACTGCACAACAACCTGTGCCCTCATCCAACCACACACACTTACACACTCTCCAGCTCCCGACCGCCTTTTTTGGTCACATGCCTTCCATGCCTGTCGTGTGTGGAGCAGTGAGCAAAAAAGCTGGCTGTGAGCACCACCCTTCTGGGTAACTCTAGTTTTGTCCCTGATGGGCCACATGCTCTGGTTTGGACGAGCCCATGATCCTCTGAATGCTGGAACTTTCATTGGATCTCGGCCCTGCTGGTGTTGCCAGTTCTCATTCTCACAATGCATAAACAGACCTGCAAAGAGGGGCGCGTTAAGAGAATGAGAGAAACTGTAATTTGACCTATCCCATGACCCTGCTTGTAATATCGGTTGGCAAACCTTGACTTGTTGGTTAGTAGCCTACTGGCTTTTTTTGGGCTTTGCTAGGTCAAGGTCCCAGGCGGTGATCACATAGCTTACGAAGCGGCTCCCATTCCATTTATCTAATGGCTTATTTGGGCTTGTAATACATTTCAGTGGCTATTCCTGGAGTCATGTAATGGTCTTACTGTTGAGGTTTGCCCAAAGCAGCTTAAAGCTGCTACACACTTTCTAATCCTGCATTCAGATGGGGAATCAGACTCATGAAAAATAAATTTTACCTTCTGTCTTAGTAGTGATCAATAATAAATTTTTCCTCTGGCCTTGTAAGTTCTGCTAAGCTCCTTTTTTAAGAGCATTTTGCGTGCATTCAGCAGTTGTGAGGTACACTCTTGTGTTTGATGTCTGTGTGCGTGCTTGTCCTGAGGATGAGTTAAAGATAGCCAAAACCAGTTTGTGTTTTTCTTTTCAAGCGTGGTTCATGGAAGAGATGATACTCGAGATGAAAGGTGATGCAGGAGCTTGAGTTACTGTCTGGACACACCCCATCGGTTTGCATAGCCTATTTGTCCAGAAGCCTTATACTTTTTTTTGGTATTGCTCCTCCTATAATGTTGTTAGGAGATAGATTGATAGGAAATGTTCATTTCTGCTGTATTTCTGAGCCGTCCCTTCACTAAAATAATGCCCGTTGCTTGAGAATGAACATTGAATTTTGAAGGATCGTGTAGCACTGAAGACTGGAGTAATCATGTCTGAAAATTCAGCTTTGCTGTCTAAAGAATAAATTTAGTAAAATATTAAAATAAAAAAGATTTTCTTTTAATTTAGCCAATTTAATTTTTCGTAAACATAAGACATAAGACTTTCAAAAAAACATATTGGTGGTAAAAAAAAAAAGAACCCAAACAAATAAATTAATATGTTTTGATTTATTCTTTTGTTAATATCCACACATCATGTCATTATGTCAACTTTGCATGTACACAGTGTTCAGTGGTAAACACTTTTGTCATTACATTTAGGCAGTATACTGATGAAGTAAAAAGGCGTAAGCGTTAAATAGAAATATCTGCTGCACATCCACAAATTATGCATTTTATGGCAAATCCTACTCCTTTAGTACCTTGCATTGTGGGTTACGATGTTATAGGTCAAGTTAACCAGTAAAGTAAATCAGTACATTCCACTTCTACAAAGAATTTCTCATTTAGCATCATCCTGAATGGTTTCCAATGTACCCTGTTTTTTATTCACTGCCTACTCTGTAATTTATGACTGATGTCTTCTAGTGCACTTGTGTTCACTGTTTTTGATCAGTCTTGGTGAACATAATTGCCAAGGCTTGTCTGAAATATTGACTTGCTGTTTGATGAGATTTTGACAGTTTGTCTGTTGTTATCTTCGTATATGCTGTTACACTAGCCTTTAGATCACGTCAAGATCTGTCAGTAACTCAGCAGATGTTTGCGGCTTCCACAGCCTTCATTCTCATCTCGTACATTTGTACACATGCTGGTTTTTTGAACAAAAGAGGATTGATGACTGTGTAATGCTAAAAACATTGTTGTCTGTGCTACAGCTTTGCTTGTGGGCTGAAGTGTTTGTTTGTATAATCTTATTATAACCAGTGTTTGTTGATTTTTAAATGACCAGTTGCACGTTCAGTTATAACAACATGTTTTTGTTGTATTGTACAATTAAGAATTGTAACTTACTTACTTCTGTGTTGTTCCAAACCAGGTAGCCAAAACTTAAAGGTTAGTTAATTCAGAAAGAATTTAAATTCTGTCATTCCAAACCCCTTAAGACCTTTGTTCATCTTCAGATCTTTAAATTCTGAGAGCTCTTAGACCCTCCGTAGACAGCAATGCATCTGCAGTGTTTCGTAAAAGAGTCCATGCGACATCAGTGGTTCAATCGGAATTTTATGAGTCTCTTTATTCAACATTTGTTCTCCCTCAAGTTACTGTCTTTCGCTATTTTGGAGAGTATCCCAGAAGGTAATCAGAGTTTACATTTAGCATAAACAACACTGATTACGTTGATTTAATAGACTCTTATAATTTTAAACTCGATATGATCAGGTTGTGTGTGTATATGAGGTGTCAAACTGGTCATACAAGACTCACTCATTCTTTTCGGTTGAAAGGGGAAGAGAAACAGAGAAACCAGTTTGTGAAAGGTGTAAAAACCTTTTGAGTTTAAAACAATATTTAAATTGAATGTCCAAGTTAAAATGATACTAAGCACTTTTTTTTTTATTCAGAAAGTATTTTAATGGACATTTAATATTTTTGTCATTCATTAAGCTGAAAGACTCTATAAAACTGTTCTTATCACTTTTTAATATTCTTATAACATGTATGTTTTTGCATTGTAACTGAATTGTGAAATTGAGATGTTTCATCTTGCCATGAAGAAAGTCATTGTTGCTGGCATGGTGTTAAATCATAAAAAAAAGAATAAATAAATAAGATTATGTTGATTATGTTCTGAGGTACTCTCCAAAATGGCGGAAGATGGTAACACGGGGAGAGGAATTGTTATTGTCGTTTTCTTAGGGCACAAAAAGTATTTTCATAGCTTCGTAAAATTACGAAGAACAACTGATGTCCAACTACTTAACCAATGTCTTTACTAAATTTCTGGACCTGGGAATATTGCAGTTGCGCTGCTGTCTACAAAGGGTCTGAGAGCTCTAAGAATTGATTAATAAATAAGTTAATCAGTGCTCTGAAGATGAACGAAGTTCTTGCGGGTTTGGATTGGCAGGGTTAGTAATTAATTACAGAATTAAAATTTTTAGGTGAAGTAAAAAGATATATATAAAAAAATATACGGTCTTGGATTAAACAGCTCTAATTTTATGGTTTCATTTTATGCCTCCCCTATGACTCTTTTGGAATCTTAAGTTTTGAACACCCAGACTTTCAAAGGAGGGACAAGGTTTCATTTCAATTTGTGTTTTTTTTAATGTTATATAAAGCCTTACGGGTTTGAAATGGCATGAACTTTAATTTTGGGGAGGGTGAACCATCTCTTTAACTTTTCAAACTGCAACTTGTTATTATTTTATTACTGTATGTATGCAAGCGCCTCATATTGCTTTTTCTCATGTAAAGCAACTTTGCATCCCTCTTTCTCTTGCAGACGGTGTCCTGAGCCATGGGGGCCTTCTTGGACAAACCGAAGACAGAGAAACACAATGCTCACGGAGCGGGCAACGGTCTACGCTTTGGCCTGAGCAGCATGCAGGGCTGGAGGGTGGAGATGGAGGACGCACACACGGCTGTGGTGGGTCTACCGCACGGCCTGGACGACTGGTCCTTCTTCGCAGTGTACGACGGTCACGCTGGCTCCCGTGTAGCCAACTATTGCTCCAAACACCTGCTGGAGCACATCATAACCAGCAGCGAGGACTTCCGTTCAGGGCCCGACTCCGTGGAGGGTGTTAAAAGCGGCATTCGTTCTGGCTTCCTGAAGATCGACGAGTACATGCGCAACTTCTCAGACCTACGTAACGGCATGGACCGTAGCGGCTCCACAGCAGTCGGCGTACTGGTGTCCCCCGAGCACCTCTATTTCATCAACTGCGGAGACTCCCGTGCTGTACTCAGCCGCATGGGACAGGTACGTTTCTCCACACAAGACCACAAGCCGTGCAACCCACGTGAAAAAGAGCGCATTCAGAACGCAGGAGGTTCTGTGATGATCCAAAGGGTGAATGGTTCTCTTGCTGTGTCACGTGCCCTGGGGGACTATGACTACAAGTGTGTGGATGGGAAGGGCCCCACTGAGCAGCTGGTATCTCCGGAACCGGAGGTGTTTGAAATCCCACGTGTTTCAGAAGAGGATGAATTTGTGGTGCTTGCCTGCGATGGCATCTGGGATGTGATGAGCAACGAGGAGCTGTGTGATTTTGTGCGCTCTCGGCTAGAGGTGTGGGATGACTTGGAGAAGATCTGCAACTCTGTGGTGGACACCTGTTTACATAAGGTGAGCAGATCACAGCAGAAATCTCAAAAGCATAGTTCTTTCAAAAAATCTATTGTTATTTTACTCAACCTCATTAACTTTTGAGATTACCTTAAACATTTAGTACTTCAAAATTGGTTGGTGAAGAAGCAGTTCTGTCACTAGTGATCTTGATTGTATTTGTGCCATAAAATATAACTCTAGATATATGTGTGTGCTGTGTATATTTATGTATGTATACATACACGCACATGCATGCACATATTTTAGAAAAATAGGTTTTATATAAATAAATATGAATATATATCTTATATAAATAAATACATACTGTATGTGCGTGTATTTATGTATATATAATAAACATACACAGAATACACATATTATGCAAAGAAAAAATTATATTTTGGATGTGATTCATCGCGATTAATGGTTTGACAGCACTAATCGAAACTCTTTATATATTTATATACTGTTATATACTATTATTGTGTTTTTTTATATATATATATATATATATATATATATAATATGCACAAGCATACATACATGCACACACACATACATACACAAAATAATCAAAATCTGACACTTATGAAAATGAATCAAATACAATGTGTCAAAACCCAGCCCTATTAAGAGTTTAATTTTATAATAATTTTGAAATATTGTTAATTTTAGAACCACTGACTCATCAAAATGAAACCGTTTAGGGTTTTTAAATCAGAAATTAGTGTGCATTAAAACTCTAAGTAAATAATTACTTTTTTGAGTCAACTTTTTGGGTTTTTGTCTCAATGGGCATCTTCTAAGTCTATTTATTCTGTTTTACATTAGTTACACGGCCTTATGAAGCTGAGTCATTGAGTCTTTACGTAATCGTTACAGTCCTGCTAGTCTCATTAGAAAAACCTGCTGTGTGTAACTCATGATAAAAACAATCCCCACTCCCCTATTCCACACTGAATTTAGGTGGTTCATTGATAATCTCATGACCTACAACATTTCAAATCCTCCAATACCCTCCAAAAAAAAAAAAAAACACACAAGCCTATTGCCTGTGAAGACACCAGCTCTCCAGATGCTCAGACAGAGCCTGGGACCTTGTGAATGATGTCACAGCTCATGAATCTGGCATGGATTTGCTCAAGTTGATGTCATGGCTTTCCATTATTAGTCTGTAGCCTTCTTCATGCTTTTTCATGATGTATGGCTCATATATACATTGAAAACTAAGCTTTTTTCCCTTTTCCACTTGGAAGACTTTTTTTTGCTTTCTCTGTGAAGGTCTGCTTAGTGTCTAACTATGAATAGATGTCACAAATTTCCATCCCAGGTAAATATTGGCCAAATCGGAGGCGGTTTAGATTTATAGTGGTTTACAATAGAAGTGTGTGCTGTTATAAACACTTGCTTGACAGGTTAGATTTTTGTCTAGTGAACTGCCTTTTTTAATGTAGCATCTCCCTTTTTATTAACCAGGGAAGCCGTGACAACATGAGTGTTGTTCTAGTATGTTTCCCCAATGCACCGAAGGTATCAGAGGAGGCTGTTAAGAGAGAGGCCGAGTTGGACAAGTTCCTGGAGGCTCATGTGGAAGGTAAGATGCAGCACCTGTTCATTTGTCAGCCAGTTTTCTGCATCGTACATCCAGTGTGGTGGAAATGGCCATTTTGTAATTCAAAAAGTCCTACTACCAGACCTCAAGTGTCAGTCATGGGGTTTAAAATTGCACCGTTTGGATTGAAGTTGTCGTCTTCTCCCTCTGGTTCTTCTCTTTCAACATACTGGCATGTTCTAAACTATCTGGAGGCTCGTAGGATCTTTCGTGGATGGGGAATATATTCATTCTGAAAACAGTTAGGACAGCTGTGATGAAACCTGTTTGGCATTCTTTCTCTAGCTGGATATTATTTTTCTCACACTGTCTCGATAAGTGGGATGGTTGAACCTGTGCCTGCATCATTCTAAGGTTTCACGGCAGCAGTCACAGTGGAGGAAATACTCCAGGCTTCCATTAGCAGTTTGTTGCCCTACATGTTTAATATAATTGTCTCTCTGCAGAAATCATGGAGAAGTCAGGGGAGGAAGGCATCCCAGATCTAAGCCATGTCATGCATAACCTTCGCCCTGAGAACATCCCCAACCTGCCACCTGGAGGTGGTCTCGCTAGCAAGTAGGGGTCCAAGATTAAGTTACATTTGTCTTTATGGTCCTTCATATTACATCTACACTAATCAAAGCAAATTATGCAATTGCCTTACTATTCTGTAAACCACAGACCCATGGCGGTGTAATATAATATTGAAATCTGGGTCATGATAAAAATAAGCTTTTCATTTAGTGTTTATTTAATACTGTAATTTGTTGATAAATAGCTTTTTTGAATAGAAATAACACTGTGAATTAGACTTAAGAGGTGTGTAGTATTTTTTTTTCTGTATCAATTAAGTACTGTTAGTATTGATCATAGATTAATTAGTTATTTAGTAGTCCATGCTCATTTTTATTCTTTTATTTAAATGTTATATTTTTTGTATATTGTAATGTTGTGATGCCTAAATTCATATCACATTTTATTATTCATTTAGACACAATTGTATAGTTTTAATTTTAACAATCTCAAATATTGGCCATAACATAAAAATAATTACAGGTTTATTGGTATAAGAATTGTACTTTGATATTATTTCATTGAAGATGTTGTCTTTTTATGATAATGATATATAATTCTATAAAATATAAGAATATAAAACACTGTATTATATATAACTAAAAAAATTAGTTCTAAATTAACTAAACATATTCATGGTTTGAGAATATACCATACAAAATGGGGGAAAAAATATATTTTATTACTCAAATATAAAGTGTAGATAAAATGATATATTAAAGTATCTGTATTTATGTGAAAATGACAAAAAATTGATTTTTGGGGCAAAACTATCCATACAGCTTAAAATATCAATATATTGCAATCTAGAGCTGGTATTGCAATGCCTAATGTGTTTTCTTTTGCTACTCCCCTATGTAATGTGCAAAAAAGTGATTTATTCTCACTTTTGACCATCTATGGTTTTGCTATGGACCATATAAACTTTTTTTCACTATTATCCTAAGTAGGGTTTTCAGATTCTGTCTAATCTGTCTCTCTTCTTTCATCCAGACGTAGTGTAATTGAGGCCGTTTACAACAGGCTAAACCCACACAGAGAAGAAGATGGGGTGAGTGTTTCGTTGCTGTTTTGATCTTGTAAGAACAAAAGGTCACTTGAGTCTTCTTGCTTAGACTTAAGTCCATCCATTTACTCATCATCTTACAGTACTTTTAATGCATTACACCTGCAAATATTTTGACTTAATATAGGTCTCGGTGACGCATTCATGCATACATTTACTCCCTCGATCATTTGAGAGTGATACATTTAGCAAGTGATTAGCAAATGTCCTACTTAGGGAAGCGTAACTGGTACTCTGAGAGATGGATTTATATATAGGGCAGATTAAACATCCAAACACCACTATCTATAAAAGCAGTGCCTCTGCATTTAAGATTTTAAATGCAAGGCTTTTTGTGCAGGCCTTGGCTTTGTTTGTCCGTCTGTGCTTGTGCCACTCTGTGACGGTTTGTATTTGTATGTCCGCATCTTGGTAATGCTTACTTCAGCGAGTTTATTGCTCTAAGACTTGTGAGAAGAGACGTGTGTTGACAAGCACCTGCATCTTTTGTACCCTTGCGTGCACTCACAGACGAACACACATTCGCCACAAATTTATCGCTCCTCAAGCGTACTGCTTTCTGAATGAAAAGGCAGTGTAAGGTCACGGGCAGGTGGCCCACTCTTAGCAGGGTCTCTTAACCTGCTCTGTCCACTGACACTGGCGTCTTGCACCAGGACAGCCAGGGAGGAGCAGCCGGCGGTGAGGAGGAAGAAGAGGGCAGCTCCGCCGCCGCTCATCTGCTGGAGGCGCTACGACAGTTCCGGCTCAGTCACCGAGGCGAATACCGCCAAGTGCTGGAGCAGGCGCTCTGCACTTACCGGCTGTCCTGCGGGACAGGTGCCACGACTCGGACCGACCCCAAGGAGGAACCTTCCTCACCCCCTCCGTCCCCAGCAACTGAACCCCTCACCTCTGAGGAGGGACAGGACGAAGCCGCTACATCACAGTCTATGGACGAGCTCTCTGGCGCCCCCACTGCATGACCCTATTTAGTACCCACTAAACCCAGCCCTGCTATCAAACCCTTTTCCCCAGACCTGCTCTCTGGCTCAGATTGCTAGGTTGCTTTTGGCAGTCTTCCTCCTTAGAGCACTTCCAGTGCAGGTTTTTGGTTGTCTTTATGTATTTGTAATAGCACTTTGGGTGGATGTTTTTTTTTTTGTTGTTGTTTTTTGTGAGCTATGTAAACCGTAGAAGTCGCATACAGAGGAAGTTTTGTGGAGAATTCTTATCACTAAAAACCTGCTCTGCAACTGCAAGTGAGGTTAACCTTGGCATATCCCAGTTCTGTCTGCAGTAAGCACTTTCTCATATCTCTGCACTTACCGTAGTGTTTTTAAAATAAGACATGGAGGTGTAATCTAATGAAGTGTTGAAGAGAGTTCACCTAGACATGACAGCTGTCATCTACTCACCCTCATGTCATTCCAGACTTAAATGGCTTTATTCTATGCAACAGAAAGATATTTTGTAATGTGTATTTTGGAAGACATTTTTTTTGTCTTCTTGTTTGTGTTTTTAGGTTTTGTTTAGTTTGATTTAGTCTTGTTTTTTGTTTTGTGATTTTGTCTTTTGTGTTTTTAGGTGTTGTATTTAGGTTTAGTCTATTTTTTGTTTGTTTGTACAAAATCTGTGTACAATCAACACATTATTTAAAAATAACAACAACAAAAAAAACTGTTATATCATATCTTTTTTTGTGTGTGTTCTGCAAAAATAAGTCTTACAGATTTGGAATGACATGAAGATAAATTATTCATTTTTGGTGATCTGTCCCTTTAAGGAGATTTGAATACTGTTACACTTGAATGATTTGATCATCACCATTTCACATCCAAACAGTATTCCCATGTAAGCAGTCAAACGTTTGAAATCACAGTGCTTTAAGTGTACATTCTGGGCCGTGCCAAGAATAAACAACAGTTTGCTCTCGTGCCATGCGATGCATGTGTACTCCGTATCCTTGGTTGTCTCGTGGCTGATCATAGTTATAGAATATTAATGTACTGTAGTAATCATCAGATACAGCTTCTATTATGCTCTTTATGTAGTGTGCTTGTGTGTGTCTGTGTGTGTGAATCAAATGTTTGAAATGCGAGATGATTAACTGATCAAAAGCAGTTCTTTCACCATTTAAAAGGGAACTCTAATGCTGTGTATGTGTGTATCTTCCTCTCTCTCCATATCTCTTTCATAACGGTTAATAATGTGAGCTGACCTCTCGAATATGATTGTCCTGTGTCTGCTCTTTGAGTGTTCACAGTTAACTCTACTATCCAGGTGTGTCCTTGAGGAAGAAGCACAAAATGGAAATGCACTGGCTTTATAAGCATGGACCGTATGAGATTACAGAAGCTTACACAATCATTTGTTCTTGCAAAATTCTCCTTTCGCCTGTTGTGCTGATGCAATCGGTCAATGACTTTACATTTGCAATGTAAAAGTCATTCATTGAAAGGGGACAATACAAAACGCTTTACCTTTTAGAAGGACTTCATGTCTACACATTAGGCAATGCTGCTAAATGATCATTCATGAATGTCTGTACACTGCAGTATTTGCACAGGGCTTCTTATCTTATTCTTAAACCCGAGTTTGTAGAAAGCAAGCTGAATTCTGTCCATGTGGATTGTCATATCGCAAAAATATCTGATGTTCCGAACTACTTTGGTTTTGTGTTTTCTTTGGCTGATTTATCAAGCCATTTGAAGCTGATTACTCTGTTGATTTGGAAGTTAATGCATAACACAAACTGTATAATCCTCTTAGCAATTAGCGTAAGTGCATGCATAATGTTGCCATTGTTATATTAAACTAATGTTACTAATATACAGGCTCAGCAGAATCATAGAGCTAAATTGTCGATACAGCGGTATTTGCTGCCTTGGGTTTTGATTTTGATTTATTTATTTTTATTTTTTTCCTGGGCAAAGGTTTGTATTAATTTTGTTTCACACTGAAGTTCAAAATAAATCAAATTCAACTATTGATATCTGTCTTTGCTCCCATTCATTGTCAAATTTGAGATGACACACCACACAGAATACTGATAGTCTCACAAGCGCTTTTAATAGCTCTTGTGCGAACTTGTTCACTCTTAACTATTCTTCATAATCAGATATGGCTTATGTTCTTACTCATGAGCCTTGTTAGGGGAAGTTTGAGGCTTGAGGTAAGTGAGCTTCAAATGTGCCTTAATCGTTTAAAAGCAGGAGAAAATTAGTTTTCTTTTCAGGTGAAAATGCAGTTTTAAAAAAATAATAAATGTTGGCCAGGCCTTGTAGGTTTGTTTTTGTTTTTTTGCCCCCACCCTTTTTTATGATTTACGTATTTTGTTTGACTCTTTTAGGGGGAACACGTGAATTAATGCAAGCTCTCCGATTTTGGTTTTATGATGTTTTAATGTTATTAGTTTTCAGCCCATTGTTTACATTTGAGTCCCCTGTAGGTTCAGTTTAAAAGTTTGGGGTCTGTATTTGATGATTTTGATTTGATGATTTTGTTGTTGAGAATGAGAAGTCGCTTATGTTCACCAAGACTGCATTTATTTAATTAAAAATACAGTAATATTGCGGAACATTGCATCCTTGCTTAATAAGAGTGTTATATTTTTCAAAATGAATAATAATAATAATCTTACTGACCCCAAACTTAATTCATTTAAAACCAAGCCCATGCTTCGTTTTCTGTTGCATGGAATTGGGAATTTAGGAAATCTTCCTTTCAATCCTTTTCTTGTCTTTCACATCCTCACACATTTTTTTTCTCGTCCCCAGTTCTCTCTAGTAAGTGTTTTACACTTTTTAATTTTTCTGTTTGCTCATTTCTTTCCCTTTCTTGTTTTCTCCCTGTCGCAGAACGGAGGTGACCTGGACGACCCCTGGTAGCCCGAGCAGCCAACGGCTTCTGAACCACACGAGAATGTCCTCAGTTCACACAAGAAAACCCTTGCTCACACACATTTTTGGTTTCAATTTGGAGAGCGTCATAGGAAATGTTAAACGACGAGTCTGGGAATACATACGCTTGTTTTTTTAAAGATGATGAGAAAACTACAGAAATGTGTTTTTTTTTTTTTGTTTTGTTTTTTTGTTTTTTAGAACTGCATTGTATGGTAGAGAGATTTATTTTTACTCCCCCACCCCCCCTTCCTCCTGAAATCTGTGTCCATTACACAGAAGTTGCTGGATGCTAATTTGGAGGCATGAACTCTGAACTCAGCTGGAGGAGGGCAGGGCCAGTGAGCTCTAAGAGGGACAGGGACCCTCATTCAGACACGGCTCTCTTCGAACCCCTTCACTTCACGCATGTGCAGCTTTTTTGGAGGCATGATCTCAGTTCTTGTTCACCGTTTCTGCCGCCCTCTTCTTTAACCCTGCGATTCTTAACAGGCTCTATCCCATCAGTTGGACACAAATGTGGATTTTTTTTCTTTTTCTCTTTTGGGGCAGAGGCAACTTTCTTCTAGTGTCATTCATTTTGGTGCTTGCTGTTAAACATGAAAATTAAAAAAAAAAAAAATCCTAGGACACTCTTGAGACTCAAATCTTGACAGCAGGAGATTATTGCAAACCCCGCTATGAATTTGGAGGAGCTTGTCACGGCGACTTTCTCACAGTCGCCTCAGAGACACAAATACTCCTTCTCTTTTTCGCAGCACTCTTCGTTCCCTGCTCTCCCCATCAGCTTGCCTTCTGGTTTGTGGTTTTCTCTAACAAAATAGTCGAGTTTCAAATAGTTTCCCCCTCTATCATTTTGACTTGGCATTTTTAACTTTTTTTATTATTACAGATTATATGGCGTAATTGGTATTGTTTGATTGCACTCAGATTTGATTACGAAAACAAAAAAATACTAAAAAAAACTATATAAAAGAGAAACTATGAGAAGGTAGAGTATTTCTAAAGTGAAACTGCAGAAATATGTATGTGTATATAGCTATATATATTTTTTTTCTCCTTTAACAGCGGAGTGAAAGAGTGGGAGGGGACGCTCTCTCCTCAGACTGGCTGATAGGTACTTGAATATTCATTATGAGTGGTTCTGATTTTTTTTTTTTATCTTTTTCTTTTTTGGGTAATCCTTAATACAGGATTGTTTTTGAATCGTGCCTGTAAAAGGTGAACCATGCTGTAAGGGGTGTACTTACAGGACAGTTAGCTATGAATGAATGTACCCCTTATTCACACTGATACACAATACGTATACCTTCACACACCCATTTGTACATGCTCATGCGTAACACTTTCATATGTGCATTTATTGTTTGATTAGCTTCATCGTATACATTCACGTTCTTGCTCCATGTACTTCACATGTGAGTTTTTTTTCTGCGCTGTGCGATCATCGGACACAGCCGTGCTCTGGAGGCCTTCTTTTCTTCCTCCTTTTTTTTTTGTTTTTGGTTGTTTATTCATCGACTTCACCTGCTCTGGTGTGTAGCTTTAAAATGAGTGTTTAATTGAATTTTATGAGATGATTGTTTATGTATGTATATATATTTTTGCAGTTTTCCCCTCCTCTGGTACATAACTTGTAGCCATATGCTGGAAAGCTTCATTTTAGGACTAATAGATTAAGTCAGATTCCAGTCGAGATGGTAAAGAGATATATTTTGTGCGGTGAGTGCTCAAGGACATTCATTTGCGTTGTGTATATCAACAATTGTTGATGCATAGAATAATTGAGACAAAGTATTTTATTTATTCCAAGTGTATTGGCTTAAGCAGAGAGGGTTTCGCCGGAGGGGGAAACTACTGTCCCGTGTGTTTTGGAGAGTGTGATTGAATTCTCTTGCTCTCATGTCCTTCCTCTCTTTCTCTCTGATTCTCTCTAACCACCTGACGAGCCCATGTAATGAACGTCCCCAGTATGATGTTGTGATGTTTCAGTAGCAAACAGTGAATATGATTCTCCTCAATAAAGGATTGCTAAAGTTTGATGTTAACACAGTGGCTTGCTTGTGTTTGAAATGTTATCTCACAATGGTATTGAAGGGTTAATTAAATTACTTCGTTTTGTCATGTTTTAACGCAGAAACTATTTCCTGTGAAAGTGTGAGACTTCCAAATTATTTGTAGCTGTACAATACAGCAATGCCCTTTTGTTTTCAGAAGTACTTAAGTAAGTAAGAAGTATTTAAGAGTTAAAAGCCATGATGTCAGTCAAACCAACCAGCTTTTTTCATCTCATTTTCATTTGTTTATTTTGATCAGGGACAATGTACATTAATAATACATTCAATATGTAAAATGCACCAGATTTGGCCAACACTGACTAATTTTCATCTCTACTCCCTTTTGAGATCAGATGAGTCACATTACAAACTTTGATTTGAAGTAAAAGTATCTGAGAACTGGACAAAAATACAACTGGATTTGATGACGGAAAACTACATTTCCATGGAAGACTGAAAATGAGGATCAAAAAAGGATAAATATAAAACTGATTTAATTGACGATATTGGTTGTATTATATAGAAACAAGAAATCTGAAGTTTATATATAAATATATCTCTATATATATATATATATATATATATATATATATATATATATATGAGAGAGTTCATTTGCAAAAACTTAAGTTTTTAACAATTAAAAAATCATGTTTTTATTGTGCATTCCAAATCTCATAATTCAAACATAATTTTTTTTTTTTTTTAAGAACAGGATCGTTATTTTATTTATTTCTTTATTTTTGTAATACATTGAATTCTGCTGGTGAACGTTACTTTAAAAATGTTAAAATAATGCAGGCTGGTGGCTTTAACAAAAGTAGATACCATTGAGCCACCTCATAACTCACAGTAAGCCTGTTTTCAAAGGTTTATAAGCTAATAAATACAAAGAATTTCCCCTATGGGGAAAATAAATGGTATTTTTACTTCCGGGAACCCAACTGCTGACCTGTGAAGTTCCTCTCTACAAAAAAAAACTGAATAAAACCACAAATTTAATTTTGCTGTATCAAGCAGACTGTTTCTGTACAGCTACAATAACTGGAAGAGACTGGAATAATCAAGTTAAAAATAAGCTGGTTTAAACAGCCACTAAGGTGTTTAATGCTGTTTTAGAGGTGTGAGTGGTTATGTCAGTGGATTGGCACTAGAGGGCGTGATAACTTGTTAAACGGATCAGATTTTCATTAGAGTAGGTGTGAGTGCCGGATAAAGCACGCTGTGGTCCACTGAAGACACTTTTTTTTTTTTTAAGCATTATTTTGTTTTCTTAGAAGTCTTGAGTCTTTGTATTCCCCAAAGTCATTACAATTATGTTGATTATATTATAGAACAAGAAACTGTGGTTTAGCTTTAGAGGCAGCAGTGTATTTCCTCTTAGTAAAAAGTCTTTTTGAAACTGAAAAGATCCTGTTTCATTTTGAGGAAATATCTCGCTTTACTCTGGTAGCCTGTGTGAGTGAAGTGAGAAAAGATGAGGAACAGTGTGCATTACACCTCAGCTGACTGCACATGCTCACCTGACTGCGGGTGTCGAGGGGTCATCACCTCTCACCCTTTCATCTGCAGAGACATCCTGAACTGGCGGCTTCTTTTTTTTTTTTTTTTTTTTTTACATCTGTACCTCATTACAATGTCTCCCACTGCAAAGTCTTAATCCCCTTAATGATCCAGTGTAGACCCACCCCCACGTAAAAAGTGTCCCTGCACGGTTACACAGTATTGTTTCCCTGGATCGGGATGCCAAACACGTGGATTAAGGTAATCCACACTCTTCAGGCTGAAGCAGTGGGGAATTTGACTGGATTGCGCACAGCCTCTCAGGTTTGTGGATTGGGAGATTAAGGAAGGTGGTTAAATGGTCTGAAAAGAGTTATGGGGAAGCTAGTTTAGTCCAAACACCTGTTGATTGAGGCTGTATGTAAAAATAACAATGTAGTAAAATGCCTGGTATGGAGCAAAGTAGGAAGTATCAGAGACATAGATTTAAAGGGATAGGTCACCCCAAATTGAAAATCTTGTCATTTGTGTATAACCCCCTTTGACAAACGAAAGTCAATGGAGACCAATATTGACAAAATATATTAATTAGTACGATTAATCACATCCAAAATAAAAGTTTTTGTTTGCGTTATATATGTATGTGTGCTGTGTATGTATAAAGACACACATGGATGTACATAGGATGTGCATATTTAAGAAATATGTTAATAAATTAAATATTCATATATGATATAATTGATATGAATATAAATATATGCATGTAAATCCGTAAATATTTTCACAATATATGCTATCTTTATATATACATAATATATGTGTGTGTGTGCTGTGTATATTTATTATGTAAACGAAAACTTGTATTTTGCATGTGATTAATGTCTGACAGCACTAGTATTTATTTATTTATTGAAACTACTTCTTAAGTTAACTGAACCAGATGTGGGCCCTGAAGTGTGTTTTATCAATCACACAGAACACATTTTTATATTTAAATCTGCAAAATATAGGGTAGGGAAAAAATGATTTTTTTTAAAAAAGTTAAGTTTCTAATTTCTTTGGATGGAGAATGGCATTTTAGACCTTGCAATAGACACGAGTGCAATGGTTAAGCACATCCGTTTAGCTGATGTTGTCATTTAAAAACAATTGAAAAAAGTGTGTGACCTACCCTTAATGCCACAAAAAATGCTGCTTAAACCCCTAGCAGCTGAATTCCAGACACAGATCTCATTTGAGAAGCTAGAAAAACTAGCAGAGCATCAGTACAGCGAACAAATTGCCTCACAGTGTAGCAAAAAAATCCCTTAAAAGTTTATCTTGCCTCTGCATTGGTTACTTGGGCTCACCTAATATATAAAGCTAGCATCATGGTTTGTAACGTCCAGCTAAAATCCCTTAGCTCATGAGTGTATAGAGTTAGCAGCGGGGGTCTGAGCGGTTGATCGGGAGGGTGGGCGTGGGGGGTGTTAGGGATTACCCCCTTTTCCAAAGCCTAGTTACATTGCAGAAGTAAATGAGCTGTTGAAAGAATGCACTCAGGGCAGGAACAGCCATACGTCCTGGGGGCCGAGGCTTAAGCGCCGCCCGATTGGTGGGATTACAGAGGAAATGAGAGGACAGCACAGGGGACCGAGAGCCAGGTAATTCAGCTCTAATTAACCACATTCACCAACCCGCATGTATTCTTCCCCACCTTTTCTTCATTCCTGCAGGATTTGTTCCTACCTGTTGAGACACAGTTGCTCTGCGAATTCTCAGACGCATTGTTCGGGAGAACTTTTGGATGTGTTGCAGTGAGTTTATTTCACAGGTCACCCTCAAAAATCGCAGCTCTTGCGAGCAGCAGGTGTCGTCCGGCTAACGTGCTTGTGTGATAAACTTTCTCTCAGTCTCATCTGACTCCGTATTTGTCAAGTGACGTTAATTACGCTGCTCCCCTGCTATGTCTTTCTCTGTTTCTCCCTCTCTGAGCTGTCACCTCTGTGTCAGTGGATATCCCTGAGTCTCAGCATGCCGCGACCATTGGAGCTGAATGCGCCCTCCCTCTCATCCACCGACCCACCAGCCAGCGCTGTCCTGACATGACAGGCCATTGTGTTTGTCCAGCCAGGCCGAAACCCCTGGCCGCAGGAAGGAATTAAGAGAGGATAGGAGGGGAGAAGTAATTATGTTTAGTCACTGAATTCTGTAGATCCCTGTGTTAATTATGCGATTCACCACAAAACACTGTCAAGTCAAGTGAAAAGAGCAGGAATGCCGGTGAGAGCGGATCAGAACATGACACCTTGGAGCCCCTGTGAGGTCAGGGCAGGACCGTGTGTTTGTAAGGGTAGGATAAGCCGCTCACGTACACCAGGCTCCAATTACAGGCCTGCCCATTCACATGCGTTTCTGCTTGGCTCGTCTGGCTTGTCAGCAATTTTTTCGCAATTAATAGGGCGTGAGAATCTATGTGTGCTGTAACATGCGTCTGCTGAGGAAAAGACACACTGTATTTTGTGTAACTGACATCTAGGTGCTCTCTGCAACATGTTTCTGTAGTTCTGTAGTACAGGGTTTTTTAAAAAAAATTGGGGCCCGGGGAACCACTAGGGGGTCTGCAAGAAATTTAAAGAGGGAAAAATATCAGTATTTTTATATATCAGTAATTACATAACTGATGGATTCATTATATTAAATACATTATATATTAAAATATAATTGATTTAAAAAAGGAAAATATACACCATTAATATAACTCATATATATATGTATATATATATATATATATACATTATATGTAAAATTAAAGCATTTTATATGTGTGTCTCACACACAGATGTAGTTTATCATGTATTAAATATATATATTAATAATTGATGTACTATTAAAATTTAAGTGCGGTGTCATCTGATGTATTTAATATATTAAAATAATCTTATGAATTACTTTTTTTAAAATATAAGAAAATATGCACATTATAATTATGATAATGCATTATAATTATGATAATGTTATAATCATAATAAGTTATATTAAGTGTGTATATTTTCCTCTATTCTCCTAAATGTAATTTTCATATTTTCCATGAGTAAATCTATATTTTTATCATTGATATATAATTTTTTTTTTTTTTTAAAGGTTGCTTTAATATATAAGATTTTTCATTTTTTTTTATTGTTAATTAAGTTAATTTGTTTCAAGTTAATAAGTTTTCAATTGATTAAAGCTTTTGAAAAAATAATAATTTCACAAGCAATGGTTTTTTAATCAAATTTTTTATGTTTATATGCCTACTTGAAACTTGAATTTATTTTAGACGGGTTATCTGAGGATCCTCGGCCTCAAGAAGTTTAAAAAGCCATGCTATAGTCCCTCTATAGTATCAGTGAACATGCTATTGTGTGAAATGTATTTATATTCTTCTTCACAGATGCGCTCTAGCCTGGGGAAGCAGACCAATGTGCTCCTAATATCTATCTCCATATTATGGCTTCTCTTTTGTAAGTGAGGAGAGAGAGGCCGATACGATCAGGTGCAGGAGCCTCGGTCCGCAGGCTAGACCGGCTCTGAAGGAGACAGGAGAGAAGAGGAGGAAGTCATTTATGGGCTGAGCATGTTTCATGCCTCAAAAACCATGTTGAATTAAATAGAGTAATCACTGCTTGAGGCCACCCTCTCTCCGGTTCACTCTCTCTTTCGCTCTTTGTACCTCATTTGCTGCTGAGAGGAGTGGATTATCACTAGATCACCGCAGAGGCCGGCCCAACAAATCCACACTTTACTTCACCTCCATCGTGTGTTTGGAGACGTTAAAGCCTGGTGTACTTCACTTGTTTGCCATCTCATAGTCACATACTTTTGTTTAGCCAATCTAAAGCTGGTGATCAACAGTTTTATTGCATCTGATTTGCCCACCAACCTGTTAGTCATTTGACCCCGCGTCCTGCGGCCAGCCGAAGGAGAAGAACCACAAGGTCAGAGTGATAAAAATAGTTTTGATTCAGATCAAGCGAAGCGTTTAATTCTGGAGGTGCCCTCGGGCCACTTCCGTGAATGCTCTTAATCCACTTCTATAATGCACATTGCCCAATTGTGTATGTGCATTATCTGGACGCAATGTGAGCTCCTTTGGGCGGTCATTGTGAAACACAATGCTGAGTGTCTCCTGTGAGCCGTATGAATTTAGACGATGACAGCTGAGCATGGAGACAAGGCTGTATATCTTATTTATGGGGTAGAGGGAAAGGTAGCAGCAGGACATGGGTGTCATATTGAGAGACTGTGATGAGGAGGAAGAGGGAATGACTGTGAGCCGCTTCTGCCACAGAATGGATGAGCGGGGATGGTTGAAGCACTCTTTTTATTGTTGTAATTTAGTGTTTTGTGCTGTTTACCTCAGCAACTTTTGAGAAAAAGGTTTATATTTTAAATAAATGCTGTTCTGTTTACATTTATATTCATCAAAGAATACTGAAAAAAGTAGCACAGTTTCTAAAAAATAAAATAAATTAAAAATAAAAATTAGGCAGCACAACTGTTTCCAACTTTGTTAACTAAACAGGCATATTAGAATGATTTCTGAGGGATCATGTGACACTGAAGAATGGATTTATGATGCTGAAAACTAAGCGTTCATGGGTCATTCCTGTTATACGGTGACTTTTCTGTGTCTATGATTTATATACTCATATTTTCTCTGAAATAGTCACATATTTAAAAGAAATTCGCTGAAATTATATATAGTAGGTCTAATTTATCACAATTTTATCATGTCCTCAGTGCAAAGTAATCAACTTCCACTAGAAGTAGAAACCATGAAATGATAAAAACCTCAAAATATTTTTTTATGTTATGGACTAGACTAAACTTCATCTACACATACACATAAATTATGTGAAAGTATATTTATTTTGTACAATTTTCTTCATTTACTGTGTCCCTAAACTAATTTTCCACCCTGTTAGGATACTTCCTCACCTTCCAGAATAGACTACAATTCCACTGAGATCATTTTTTTTTTAAATGTTCTCCTGCTTGTCCCACTCTTAAAGTTCCACCCTGTTAAACTAATATTATGGAGAATGTTTCTGCAATCAAAAAAAAACAAAAGAATGAAAAACATATCTGATATAGTTATAAACGTTATCTTCATCTGTAGAAGGTTAGAGAGGTAAATGTTGATCGCTGAAAAAACTACAGCTAATTTAGCACCAAATTTTCCACTCTGTTAGGTTTTTATAGAATGTGGAATGTGAAACTAATAGGGTGAAAATTCTAATAGAATACCGAGCTTGGCCAGTATGTGTTTCATATATTTAAACATGTGACTATTTTAGTAGAGTGCTAAAAACATGAAAAACTTTTTTAAATTTAAATTTTGAAGCCAAAATGTAGGATTGACCCTCATCGCAGAAGTAAATTATATTTTGAAATATATTAAAATAGAAAACAGTTATTTTAAATTGCAATAATATTTCACAATATACTGTTTTTTATGTATCACAAAGTAAAAAGTATCTCAAAACGATTAAGTGGCACAACTGTTTTCAACATTGATAATAATACATACATACAGAATGATTTATAAAGGATAACGTGACACTGAAAACAGATGGCTGCTGAAAATTCAACTTTGCCAATAAATTATGAAAACAGAAAACGTAAATTTTTTAAAACTGTAATAATATTTCTCAATATTACTGTTTTACTGCATTTTAATTTAAATAAATTTTGGTGAGCGTAAGAGACTTTTAACAAAAATCGGTTCATACAGATGTTATACCATGATTACAAATGAAATTATAATTCTGTCAAAAGTCTTTCTGTATCATTTTCCTTTTTTTTTTTTTTGGCCTTTATATTTGTACACAAAAACTTCAAGAGAGTGGTGACCATGTATAACATGAATCCCTTTACCTCATATATTATTATTGTTATTATTTCTTTTTTTATTTCTTTATTCTGAGTGGTTGAAGTAACAGTTTTGCAACAATCCATTCTTCCCTACTTTTTGAACAGCAAGACAGGTAGTCATTGCATACACTGTAGTAGCGTGTACAGCCAATGAGGCCCTTACGCATTAGTTACAATTTTGAATTGAGTAAAAACTGTAATCTAGTCCTATGAGAACAGTAGTATTGCAAATTTACTTTCGGTCTCTGTCTGGCCTTTTCTCAATTTACACAATTGGATTGGCCACAGCAAGCAGTGTTAATTGCACTTACCAATAGCCTGTGGGCGTCACAGAGATTATCGACCTGGATCATATTAGTGAAGCTTCCCAATGATCGGAACATTTGCTGATCTGTGGCTCTGAGTGCTTTATCCTGCTTTACTGTTCAAAGTTAATTGTTTTAATCCAATAACAGACACAGAAGTGCAGGCGCAGTGCTGCCTCACCGTGTGTCACCAGCGGGTGGCAGCAGTCTCCACTGTTTGCGTTGGGGTCCTCTGGTGGGCTTTGAGAACCTGACAGCTCCTGCCTGTAAGTGTCTTGTAAACATGCAACATTCACAGCTTCTAATTCAGGCTTTTAGCTGCGAGCTCATTTGTAGATGCCTCAAAGCAAAAGCAATCTGGCAAGAGGAATGTTTACTTTAAGACTGAGGCGCAAAACATACTTACCGAATTACCAAGGGAGTGTGTGCATTTGTTTTAAGGGACAGTTTATGCAGAAATAAACATTATGTCAGCATGAACTCATTTCAAACCTGTATGGCTTACTTCTTTTGCAGAACACTTTCTATTTGCAGATATTTTGAAGAATGTTGCAACTCACACAGTAAGTCAATGAGGTACAAAACAACATTACTATTATATGCAAAGAAAAAAACATTTTTGTTTGTTTATTTATTGTTTATTTTTACAGTTCTAATCATTTTTGGAGAAAATGCATGTTGCTAATCAAAAGTTAGGGTTTGATATATTTATGGTATGGTAAAATATCGTCATAGAACATGATCTTTATCTAATTTCCTAATGATGTTTGACATATCCATACAATGTATAGTTGGATATTGCCACAGATATACCTGTGCTATTTATGATGTGTGTGTGTGTG